>VYYI01001857.1:0-17272 GCA_021029175.1 Bilobella aurantiaca
GTAGAGTTGGGAATGCCAAGAAAGATATTTGCCTTGACGGGCGTGCTAACTCAGTGCGGGTAGGTGGTATTAGCTTGTGCCAGTGTAGTGCGTAAGAACACCATTGACGGCGTCCGTCTGGGCGGTGCGACGGATGGAAGAACACGTATGTGGACGACAATTTCGATAATAACATGAATCAGCTTGAGGCTCCGATCTTTTCCTCATGATATTCACCATGCGTTTTTTGTCTTTTTTGTCCCTGAAAAAGGGTATGTACGCATGTGTGTTTGTGGCTGAGCCGCTCCGTGCATTTGTCCGCACATGTGTGTGCAAGTGTATATGCGTGCGTGTGTATTTGTGATGGTGAATGTATGCGTCTTCAGCTCGAGCCAAAGTCTCCCTACTCATAGCATATATGAGCCGTGTAAACACAGTCTCCCTGTAATACGTGAGCATCTCAAGGATGAGACGATGGGATGGAATGAGTGGTGAGGCAGCTGGGGACGGGAAAAGTAATTGTCCTCATCGGAAACCTTTCATTGTTCTCTTGTAAAAATAGGCAAGTCTCCCATCCACCCTCTCGACAGCACATACACTTGGAGCACAATGAATTGCACACTATTACAAGAAGCAGCAGAGGAGGCGGAGTGCGGAATATACAAGCATCTACTTATTTACTTGTTGAGGAGCGAGAGCGGGATCTGAAAAGGTACATGTTCGGCAGGGGTATTCATTTATATATATATGAAGTCCACATAGAGCACAACAAACTAAGAAGCCATCAGGCCCTCATTTGTACTACTCACATTGTCTGAGTGAGAGGGAATCATCTCAGGGAGATCGTACATAATGCGCATCCATGAGGGTACCCGCGAGTTTCATCCGACGGAGACTGAGCGAGCAGACTTCCAGGCACGGAGAGTGCACTCATGTAGATGAATTACGTATCACACGGTTGCTCATATGGGTCTGTTCTGTGAAATAAATTACTTCTGTACGGAATGTGTACTCACTTTTAGGAGTTAACCGCTACGCACAGCACTTGAGTGTGCTCCCTTGCAAAACAGACACACACACAGATGAACTCGCACCCACTAATGTCCAGTTACGCCCCCTAATGTACATTCCGGCACTTGTGCGCATTCTCAGCTATGAGCAAACAACAACGCAGCCGTACATTTGCGCGATCGCACTCATAAGAATGCACGACCAGTTGTAAGCGCAAAGACACCCGCTGAAGCCCACACCTACAGACTAAAACATACACGAATACATTCTAGAACACAAACATGTCACACACACACACACACACACACGCATACTCGTCAACATACAACTTCGTCAACAAACATTTGCACTCGCACGCACACGTACTCTACATACGCTGTTGTCAACAGGGGAACACACCCGTAAATTCGCAAGAACAGAAAAACAAGCACACAAATACGCAAATTCATACCCCTGTAAGCACAGCTCATCATCAAGCATACGTTAACAGAGAAAAGCGCATTTACCACACTTGTAAAAATCACAACCTAACTTGCACATACCGAACAACAAAGATCCGAGCGCCACCGCTAGCTCACCCTTTTAATCTTACGCAAACATGCTCTCCGGAACAAACATGTACATACTGGGAATCATTTACTCGGGATTTCAAACAGGCAAAAGCGCTTCCATGTAACTCCAACCCGCTCGAGCATTCACAGGAGGATGCGGTCCCTGGTGGTGAGGACACAGCAATACTACGTGTGAAACCTATCACACACACACACACACACACACACACATGCAAACATATACGCTGACCCGCATACTCCCCACTGGTAGCAGCTACGTAAACTAACACACTCCGCTACCACCAGAGCGTAAGACATCAGTTCAAGCCCCAAGAAATGCACCTGCCGTTCACAGAGAAAGTCCGGAATGACACTTGCACACAAACTACACATGCCTTCAAACCGCCCCGAACACATCCAATCCCTCGTTGGACCCTGACTGACGGATCACATCACATATTTTTTTCCTCCAACCCTCCTACCGTGGCCTGGCAATACCAACACTCCTTCTGAAATACATCTTACCTCTCTCCTTCCTTTTCTCTCTCTACCTCTCTCTCTCTCTCTCTCTCTTAACTTGTCCACAAGCTCTAACTCAGCCACGGCTCATCAGCCCAAAGCCGGAGTCCCGACACGAAAAAGTGATCGGAAGTAATCTGTGCCGGTGACTCGTATCACTGACGCAGGCGACGTTCCAGGAAACAAAACGTGCGGCTGGGCTCCTAGCACTCTAGTGCCTGGGAAAGAGAGCGTGTGGATGTGTTCAAAAAAAAATTGAACTATGTATTCGTAAAGGTATTTGTAATGGTCTTGTAAAAAGCCACCTACACCGTTCCACACCGTAAGACTGGCATGTACGGAATATCAAGGAGATGAGAGAGACCCCAGAGTCTCGGAGTCACACAGGAACATGAAGTGAACCAAGAAAGAGAAAGAGGGTGAGAGAGACTAGGAAAGAGAGACAGAGAGTTTGCCATGCCAAGATATTTCACAATTTATATTAGCGATGGTTAGACATTTTTCACTGACAACTGACAACAACGGGGTAAAAATTCCCGTCGCATTTCATTCTACTTATTTCCACACACACCGACTCCCACCGGATCCCCTTCCCCCAGGCATACACATACACACATACGCACACACACACACACACACACACACACACACACACACAGTGACACATGGACACCCGAATGCACGCACTTTTAGGCACACTTACACGCATACAGCCACACATCTACAAATACGAATTCTCACACACCGACGCATGCATCTCGCGTATGCACACACCTCTACGTACAAGTATACACACATGCACACACACACGTCTACACGCATGCAATCACACACATCTACACACGAGCAAGAACAGACGTACACACAAGTGCATATGCAAACTTCTAGACACACGCACACATGCATCTGCGCACACATGGACAATCTCGCAGACCCAGACGCACAAACATATCTGAGCAACATCTTACGCACTCACCTGCGCACTCGCATGCACACACACCTACAGGCGTACAAATGCATACACGCGTGCACTCAAACACACGCCTTATTGTAATTTCAAGTCTCTTCCCATCCGCTCTGTTCCTGCTCATCGTTATATAAAGCTAAAACTAAAATCCAACGCAATGTTTTACATAGGGCTGTTCCCCACCCACCCTACCAGTATTATTTCACGTTCCAGCATTATTCTGACGTACGGAGTGAGAGCTGGGGAAAAAAGACATTACATTACACTACGTGATCCCACCACACACAAGTCCCCTCACAGTCACTCCCTTGCCATTCAGAAAAGACATAGGCACACACACACACACACACACACACACACACACAAACGTAATGATCTTCCATGTTTTCGTCTCAAAGAACTCTCACAGATTCATGCTCCTCTGACTTACACGAGCAAGTAATAGTAAAGCTTGTTTCGCAAGAAGCAGTGCCGATTCAGCCCTTCATTATCCTCCCTTTATTTCCACCCTTGAATCTTTGAAATGGACTTTTTACGGAATCATAAAATTGATTTTATTAGCCCTCCTCAAGTAGACTGTGAGGAGTGGAGAGCACATGGACTCTTGTCAAGTAAGTGTGTGTGCGTGTGTGTGTGTATGTGTGCTGTGTGGATTCGGAGAATTGAAAAAAATTGTCCTCTTATCCGGGGGCGGAAATCGTCATTTCATCCCGGGAGTACACATACTACACATAATAACCCTCGGTGGCTCATCTGCACACCCCACTTTCTCATTACTGCGGAGAGCACTTATGGACACGATGACAATGACAAGGGCCGTAACAAACACTCACACACATACAGTGGCATACCAAGTTTCCTCCACAAATTATAGGGATGGAGTCTCCCGTCAGCTTTGGCGACGAACACTGTGTGTGTGTGTGTGTTAGGATTCCCGTTAACAACACAAAAGTAGCTCAGCTCACTTTTAACTCCGAGTCCATCCACATGCGGATCCATACATATAGAGAGACGAAATTACTTAAGCGCTATGGCTACTAAAACGTCATCAAGACAAAAAGCTCCTCCCCTCCTCGTAAAGCTCCTGGCTTCCCCTCCTCATTTGTCTACCCCCTCATCTAATTAAACAGAGCTTTACGATCCAGCTTATTTAAGACGAAGGTGGTGTAGTAAATTTTTAATGAGTATTTTTCCCGTCCCCTCCCCCAACACATACAACAAACTCCCCCGGTGTCCCGGCTGCTCTCGCAGCCTCCACTTTTAAGTCCGTGGGAACAACGGGAGTTAATCCGCACATAAATTCTCTGTCCCCGTATTTAGTGCGGACTAAGAGAGAGAGAGAGAGAGAGTGAGCGGGAATTGTCGTCGAGGTTACTGTCTTTGGGGTAACCAACTGACGACAAGCTCTCACCACTCTCCCGACCGTTCTGTGGTGGGTGTATAGAGCATTTATTCCCTATGTGAAACTGACTGCGACAAGGAACATAGGGCGTGAGTGTGAAGGAGATGGAAGTTGGCCCCGATTCAGAATGTACATCTGTACATATATGTATACATACACATTCAAAAGAGTAAATAGGACAATTTATTCCACTAATCCTCCTCCGGCACAGGTAGGTGACATGGGAAATTGGATCGTTATCCTAATGTACTTTGTCAGTTGAATCCTATCAATTGAAAATTATTTAATTCCTACTCCTTTCCAATAACAATAATCATAATGGCTCGTGCTGGGGTCATTCGATGGGCCTCACAATGGGCCAACGATAATAATAAGGGCCCTCGTATATTATTTTGGTAATTTAGTTCCGCTATACAATCAGTAGGGGCTTTGTGCTGGTTCCCGGGTACGGTGTATACAGTTTAGGTAGGGTGTGCGGCGTATGTGCCGTGGTGGTGGCAAATGGCACACTGAGGGGACTTGTTTCCAGTTCATAAAATTGTCACCGAGGCATAGCAAACGGTGATTGTGTGCAGGTCCAGTTTGACTCCCTCCATCCCTTTTGACTGCGATGTGTGTGTGTGGGTGTGTGTGTGTGTGTGTGTGAGTGAGGCTGTTTGTATGCAAGGGGCGGAATAGGGAGAGACAGTGTGCGTGATTGTGGAAGAGTCAAGTGGGGAGCTAAGTAGAAAAGGGCAAATAGAAGCAGTAGTATATTCCGTCAGACAATAAGAAAAGTGTCCCTGGCGGAAGAGTGAATGCATTTTATCTGTAAAGGGAAAAATAGGATTGTGTGTGTGTGTGTGCGTGTGCTTTTACGAGTTCAGTGTGCGGGCATATCTGGTTGTCAGCCAGGATGTGTGCATTATGTGTGTGGCCGAGTGCAGTTGGTTCGCACAACCCCGAATGTAATTTCTCCTATTCCTCTGCTCTCTGTACCGACTCAATGATGAAACTGTCGGGCTTGTGTGTAATGTGTACGCATGTGTATGTGAGCATATGTGTTGTGCGTGTGTACATGTGTGTGTGCATATGTGTTGCGCGCCAGTATGTGCTCGTGTCTATGCCTGTGTCTGAGCCTCCCTTTTCTGTCCCCAACGGTTGACAAGAGCGGACAAGGGCCGCTGACAAAAGGGGTGAAAACTTTTGTTAATCTTTCGTCGTCGGCGTAACAATTGCCACGAGGCAGGAATTCTCATTGTCAGAGTCATATAGGACTCCCCAAACACACATACAGGCCGGCAGGGCGCACAGAGATTTCCATCCCGTATGCGGGCCTGGCGGTGGTGGTGGTCCCCCGGGAGCCACGCGGTCGACTCCCCTCACACACAGTGTACGCGCTCACTTGGGTAAACATGCCGAGGATAAAGGAAGGGCGTCAGGGGCAAACATACGCATACACACTTTGTGAAACTCCCCCCTCTCAACTGTATCTGAAGGAACAAAGGGAAAAAATGATGTTGCACTTGTTTTGCACTGACTGACAGCGAGTGAAAATGCACACGCACATCTACAAGTCTACTCGGCAGCCGAATGATCCACACATGAGCACTTTCATGCACACACACACACACACACACACACATGCACACACACACATGCACACACACATGCACACACACAGGCTCCCTGTCAACCCCTTGGCCACAAATTGAATAAAAGTTACCACTGAAATCGCCTCCGCACGCGGGCGCCGGCAAACTTGTTAAACTTTAATTCCAAACTATTCAGAGGGGAGAGAATAGTGTTACAATTGGGTGCGGGGAATGAGGCTCAAAACATGGACATTCCGTTTCCGCCTTTCAGCAACACACACACACGTGTTGTCAGCAACCAGCTGGGTGACATCATCGCTAGCAACCTGCATAACTTAACTTGATTTCCAACCCGCCCCCACCCCATCCACCGCGGCACTTCTAATGGAAATGAGTTAAAAAAAACCAGGGAAAATCTGAACAGTAGCAGGAGTCGAAGGAGACTTTATTATTCGGGGGTAGGGAAAATTCAATGAGATTATATAGATTTGAATCGTATATACCCGCACGTAAAGATTAGGTTGAAGAAAAAATTGAGCCGTTTGAGCCGGGATTCCCGGGGCTATCGGCCCACACTGGAAGTCTCTAACCCTGCGACGTCCAATATATGCTGAGTGAGCTCACTTGGAGATGACAGGAGAGGAGAGTGGGGAGGAGGGGATGGAGATTGGTCATGAAGGCGGTGGCGGCAGCGGCCGCCACACCGCCCTGACAATACCACGTTGGAGTCAAAGGTATAGTAGTGAGGAGCACAGGGAGAGAGAGAAAGATATTTACAGAAAAGATATTTGGGAAGTGAGGGCAAAATAAATCAGCTTTTATCTCCCATAAGTTGACACTGACATGGCCCCCACTTGGACTGACATGAAATTTCTGGACTGAAAATGAAAGGATTAACTTTTCACATGAGGCCAAATCCGGAAGGGGGGAAAAGAAGCTTGACAAATCTGAGGCCCGACTGGAATATTACATGGCATGACTATAGATGACAGATGCATGTACACTCACCCACATCTATACCCCATGCTGGAATGTCAAAAGATGGCCGATTTCACCCGTAGCATACCACACACATACACACACACACACACACACACACACAAGACCTCATGTAGGTGGTGTAGCCGTTGGATCTTCCAGAGGTGAGGAGAAATATCCTCAAATTCCATAAGCCCACGCAATTTTCCCTTGTTAGTGGTAGCGGGGTGGCCGGATGAGGAGTCGTTGACGCGGAGATCCCCCGTGATTTCTCACTAACCTGAATATGCATATATACATCAAAAAATTAATTTCCGCCCTGATTATCAGACGACATGGGAAACATGTAGATTCCGAACAGGGTCCCCACACCACCACCACCACCACCACCGGAATCTCACAATATATATTCAATGCATCAAACGTCCATAGGTCATGACTTTGCTGGTCTACAGACGTACATTTTCTTAGATCTGACTTGACTATTGGGACCCCAACTGGGCTGTCTCCCTCCCGCCCGAGTTAGTGCCTACGTGTATGTGTGTGTGTGTGTGTGTGTGTGTGTGTGTGTGTATGTGTGAATGTGACAGGGTGTGGGATGTCAGGGCAGCCGTGTGGGTCCCATTTGGATACCAAGGTGGGTAATACGATTTGAGGATTCCGCGAGTGAGCCGTTCTTCTCGTGACCCCCCCCCCCCCGCTCACTCCGATGTATGTGTGTGGAATTGTCCAACCTACCGTGTATTTTCCAGTTGGCTGGAATCAAAGGTATCTTCCCCCCACAGAGATTTCAAAATCTCGGCGGCTCACGTCCCAGACGTCGTCGAGCTCGTCCTTCTACCGTGCTCTCCTTCTCGCTGTGCGGCTACATAGCTCGTTCACACACGGACCCGAAAAAGGCCAGAGCCATGAAATGCATAAAACATCAACCCTGCGGATGATAACGGGAAAATTTTGAAGGGTAGACCGGAAATTACAAAACGATCACCCTTAGCAATAATCGATGACTATGGAATAAAATATAATTCAGTCAGTTGAGCACACCATCACTACTAGCAATCCACACATATGCACCAGTCAAAGTCCGCACACGCAGCCATACATGCATGCAGGTCCAGAGGCACACACATATAGGACTACCACCACCTCCTCAAATCAGATTTCCTCCCAACTTTTTGCTCATCTTTTCCACCCCGCCGACTCTTTCCCCCACGGTTTCTCACCACCTTCTTTTATTTCCTGCCCTGCTCTCGCTCTCTCTCTCTCTCTCTCTATCACTCTCTTGAAATCAGGCCAGGTCAACGTAAAATGTTTGGACAGGAAAACTTAAAAATCTGTCCCTTTCTTCCGTCCAGGCGGATGGCCGACCGACAGTTAGGAGTTGCGGTGGGGATACATCCACGGACCAGATGTGAATAGTACAAGGCATTCAACTGGATTATTTCCATCCCCAATAATTTATGATTACCCTCGGGGGGGGGGGGAACAAAAGTGCAGTAGTATATACACTCCAGTTCCGCTCCGTCGCCCGCTCCAGTCCACTCCACTCCACTGTATAAAGTTCATGCATGACTGGGCTCGCACGCACGGCGGCGGGAGCCATGGAGGAAAAAAATGAAGTGTTGATTTGGTTTTTGTGGACTCATAAAATTAAATAATTCCCTTCCTCTTTCCACGAGGACGGCCGCAATCGACAGTTGTAATGAATGACGGGTGAGGATAGGCCATATACATATATGGAGGACCTTACCAATGACACTCATACGGTCAGCCTCCAGCTCGGACCTCCGTCATGACTGACTGAGTAGTCTCACAATCTGATTTTCCACCACGGTGCGGAGTGGGTGGAAAATCAAATTACAATTGAGTTCTGTCATGTCCCCGTCCCCCATTGCTAGTGTCAGGCAGCCTTTGATTAATCTTACCAACGCCTCCCCAAAACTTCAGCTGACACATCATCGTCCCCTCTCTCTATCTCTCTCACACTGTCTGTAGTATTCTTCCCTGTTCCAGTACTAGAGCTCTGCGAGAAGATGGACTGCGGAGTGGATGAACTACGACGACCACACCGCGGCAATGGTAATAATGGTAGCAGCTCAACGCACGATAGAACACAAGACCAATGTTCCAAATAGACGACCAACTTTTCCCTCTATTTACAGTCATCCTTTCCCCCTATTTACCAACAGTTGACTCATCATTCCAACGAGTATTTCTTCCCCCCTGAACCCGCCCCCACCCTCCTTAGCATTTAGGCGAGAGAAAAATATTCCCGTTTCCCTTAGTCATTCTCCCACCTTTTCCCTTTACTCAACATTTCATTCCAGTCCTTTTTCATCTCATCATCATCATCATCCTCATCATCATCATCATCCCACAAAGTCTCCTCCCCTTCACCCCGTAGTATCTCTCTCAAATGAAAATGATTTCCCACAGAATTGCACCGTCAACGTCGTAATAACGAGCTTGGGTATGCCCACATATGAGAAAAGTCAGGATGAAAAAAGGACGTCGGAACTTCCACATTCTCAACTCCTGCCCCACCGCCATTTCCACTCATATGTGGCTATTGCACATGCTCAATCCAGTGAAAACAACGATTACCACAACAACTAGTAAAATATTGCTGGGGAACAGGGTGTAATTTGTCAGTTGAGCGGGGGGATGACAAGAACGACGCTGCCACATCCAGCCATTAGGGACATGATATATATGGCCGTATCTGCCTGTTGTAACACTTGTGTAAATTTGTGTCACTTTCTCTTGTGTAGCACCACGGAAAATGAGTGCATATTCTTAGCCTCAAGATTCTTAGATTCTGCATTAGCGACGACACCTCCCACGCACCACAATGCAGGGGGATCGATACGCGCAACCAGAGTAGCACAACAATGCTTCTCCAACCGCTCCTCTACAATGGCACACGGAGCAGTACATCAAGAAGTGTAGCCGACCAGGCACACGGAGGCAGTAGTGCGTAGTACTTACACACAGGCTTTGTACTGGCCCAGCAGAGTGTTGCGGAAGACAAGCATGTCGGCGGATAGTCTGCATTTTGAAATCCTTATGTCGGTCGTCGGATTCTCCTCTGGTTTTCCACTGTGTGTGCGAGATGGTTTCGGCGGCGGAACGTGGACGCGCGGAAAAGTTATTAAAAGCATCTGCAATTTCAAACTTGTCAGGCGGGGGGATCAATTGAGGAGAAACGGAGCGTGGAAATGAGAGCGGTAGTAGTAGTAGTAGTAGTAGTACTGCGGGTGGATGGTGTTGGCCCTCGTGGTGGTTATAGTATCGTGCAATATGCATATATCCAGTCGCTGTGGCGGGAGCCATTAAAATTCATTTCGGCAAAATCATTAGCCCCGTCAACACTTCCACTCTGCTAATTCTCTCCACCACCAGGACCCGTGAAGGCGGCGGAATTTCCTACAGCTTTTCCGCCTCAAACTCGTCATAATAAAAAGCTTCTTTGGAAACGGGGTGTGTGTGTGTTTGGATGTGCGTGTCTGGAAGCGGACTCATATGAGCGGTGGCGGCGGCGGCGGCGGCGGAAGCCGCCGCTGTTCCCGCCACTATTACACTCCCCGCTCCCACAATGATTTAAGGGGTGGATATGTTTTTATGAGCATATTTACAGCTTCTCAACGGTCCCACATGAGAAATGGCCAGTGGAGAAGTGGCTTCTCGAGAGAAGGATCATATGAGTATGGGTGTGTGAGTGTGTGTGTGCGGAGAAGGAGCTAAGAAAAATACTCTGTCCGCCTGCGGAGAGTTAATTTGAGGATTCCGACGGAGTCGTATAGTATTATAGCAGCAGTGTACACTCTGTGTAATACGGGAGGAGTGGTGGGAGAGGGAGCGGGAGTGGTGCAATTGGAGAGCATTAATTATTTTAATGGGGGATGAGAAAGAATCAATGACGAAAGCAGATGTGCAATAAAACTTGTGGATTGTTTCTCTTCACTTTGGAGATTTGAACAGGGAATTGTGTCTATCCGGCCCTGGGTGTGGGACCACGTGTGTGTGTGTGTGTGTGTGTATACGTATACATATATACGCCTGACCATATGTAAAAGTTTTAGGCCAGTGTGGCCAACGTCCTGAGGTCCTCCATGGAGATTCAGCTGTGAGAAAGTGTGGAGAGCTGCTGGCGCATGTAGCTATAGCTACTGCTACGACTGTGGTGAAAATCCAAAAATGTGATCCCAACTGCGGATGAAATGAGCTCATGATGATAATTCTGTGTGAGCATTTAGCGGGGAGCTAACTATATAAGCTTTTCCTCCCAGTACTCGTAATATCCCACGCCCCAATGGTAGTGTGGTGTGTGTGTGTGTGTGCGTGTGTGTGTGCACATTTAATGTGGGAGCTTGCGAGAGGAATAGGAGTGCACCCTGCACAGGAATATACACAGCAGCAGAGGCAGCAGGAGGAGTTGAGCCAGTGCTCCTGGTCGTGCTATATAGGAGTAGTTAGAAAAGCGGGAACTTACCCGAGCATGAGACCTGGGTGCAGAGGACGGCAGAGACTCAGAGACGGGATGGCGAGCAGTGGGGAAAGACTCACAAGCGAACACGGTCGAGTCTAATACACTAAAGTAGTAGAGAGGGCTTTTCGGAGTGAAGTGAAACAATTGCGGCGTGGACGGAGAGGAGACAGCAGAGCAGAGTATAGCCCAGCGCCGGAGAATGTTCCCTCAAATCCGAGTTACCAAATGTCCTTGTCAACTTGTCCAATTACACTTGATACTTGATTGTGTCCTCTAACAATTTATTCAGTCGCTCTTCTCTCCCCACTCCCCACCCCCCCACCTCCAAGTCTTCCTCATCCATTTCATCTTGGTCGTCGTTGGCGTCGGCGTCTCCCACACATCGTCTTACTTGGTCATACTTGGAACGTCTGTGTATATACACATACAACTCTTCCCGTCTTACATAATTGCAATTACCCAGAGTTTACCGAGAAGACTCGCCCGTATTTAGAGTATCCTAGAGTTCCACAAGGGGTTGAGCAGCCTATTTGTTCAAATAGAGAGTCAGTGTTGGTGTCTGTGTGGCAGCGGTGGCGACGGTGGCGGCAGCGGCGTGTTGTGGAGGGAAATATAAGTTTTCCAGGGGAAAAATCCACAATTTCCGCATAAACTCTCAACGTACTACTGGAGGACCCATCTCCGGTCCGTGTGTAGTGATACGGGGAGGGAGAAGAATTTTATGTGCTATAGTAGTGCAGGGAAGAAAGGAGGAGGAGAAAATATAGGGCAAGTTGGAGTTTAATCCGAAACGTTCGGTCCTTTTTAGCCCTTCTCGTCATAGATTATCCCTGTCAGGCGGAATCTCCATTGGGAGGAGTTAGTGTGGGATGAGTGCTACACAGTGTCCCCATATCATCCTGTCCCCTTGTTACTCTCTCTTGTTGTTGTCGTTGTTCCTCCTCGCCCTCCTCCTGCTGTCGTGAGTTGCGGGACATTACTGTAACATGGGCCATCGTGTCATGTGGTGTGGAATTCATGGATTTTTACTCCAATGAAGAACGAGCATCATAAACTATACTGGTGCTGCTGCTGCTGTTGCTAGTGAAAAAAAAAGTACTCGAAAAGAGCCAGTGTATGTCTATATATATATGTATGTATGACTCTATCTTCCCACTGAGCCACTACTCACTCTTATTATTATTGTACGGTGGTGGTGGTGGAAAAAAAGTTTTAGGGGGAGTCAACGGAGTGTGTATATAGGCGTGCACGAACGTAGAAGAATCCTCCGGATAGTGAACATATACTTTGTAGGTATATGTAATACGTGAGGGTACATACATACTTTATATAGGCATCCAACCGAGTCCGGAGAGTGATACGGGTTGGAGAACAAAGGAAATATCGGCGGGACGTGGTTGGCTTTAATGCTCTCCGCCAAAGGGAAAGCCCATTCTTGGCCGGACGGGTTAGTCTATTAGGCCAAGAGGAGCACGGGGAAGACGAGGGAGAAGCTGAAGAGGAGAGACATTCTTCTTTTTTTTTGGAAAAAAAAAGAGAAAAGGAACGACGACGAGTCAACAAGAGGAGGAGGAAGTGGAAGAGGACCTTTGTTTCCCGACAAATATGCCCCTCGCTCCGGTCGTCAGCTCTGTGTGTAACTACCGTCATTACTTGATATGGACCTTTCTCAACCTAGCCATTGGAATCTCCTTTTGTGATCTCGGCCCTGAGAGTAATAGTACCAAGGAGCCAGGAGGAGGCGGAGGAGTAACGGCTGCCCTGTTCAAGGCGGCAGCGACGGAAAGTGGCGGGCATCTAATCGTGAGTAAGTATATGAGCCACGCACACCCTACACGTCCACACTCGAATCTTCCGCACACCCGCACACACCTCAAGTTTCACCCCCCGACAATCCTACGGTGTTCAGTATGAGTGTGTGTCTGCGTGAATGAGTGTTTGTGTTTGTGTGCGCGCGTGTCTGTTCATTCGTGTGTTCGTGTGTGTGTGTGTGTGTGTGTGNTGTCTGCGTGAATGAGTGTTTGTGTTTGTGTGCGCGCGTGTCTGTTCATTCGTGTGTTCGCGTGTGTGTGTGTGTGTGTGTGTGTGTGTGTGTGTTTGTGTGTGTGCGTGTGTAAGGTGGATATATATGTGTGTGTGTGCAGTGGAGCTGGAAAAGCTCCCGAATAAAATTGCCACATCGATCCATTAACGGCTTTGCCAACGTCTGTGGAGGAGATGTAGATATGTGTAGAAAGTCACGGCCAGATGAGTTGCTACACACCACAGACTACTGCTCACTGCTCTCTCTCTCTCTCTCTCTCTTTCTCTCTACCGTGGATTATACCACCTCTAGGACCACAACAACTATATAGGGAACAGGGTGAGCGTGGTGGCCCGCAAAGAAGGATTTCCAGTGTTAACTAAATAAGGCTTTTCATTGCTCCGAGAGAAGAGAGCAGTGGGTTAAATATCCTATCCACTTCTTCAGTATAATGTATTTAGGTGGTTGTTTATCCCCAGGTTGCTCTCTCTCTCTCTCTCTCTCTCTCTCTCTCTTCCTCCTTCTTCTGCTGTGGGGTTGCAGTTGCTGTGTATATAGAAGAAAGGGAGAAAGAGAGCGGGGAAAAAGTGGACAAATCCCCCTGAGAATAATCTCTCCATATTTCTTACAAACGTGAAAAGATTGAGGTCGGACTGGACTGATTAATGTGCCCAAATGCTATAAAGTAGCCTCACTTACTTGACCTCACCGCTGCTCCTCTACCTCTCGCCACCAAATCTTCCACGCCTCTCCCGCACCCCATTCCCCACGCTCACAATTCCCTATCTGGGCCCACCTCCAATACACGTCGTCCACAGGGGATCCTGTACTACTTTATGCGCCATACCCATACAAGCCGCCTCAAGGAGACAATCCCAGGCGGGGAAGGTTAGTCACAGCCACCACATGAGGACATGCTGCACGGATAAAAGTTCTCACATAAACATTCCTGGGGAAAAATGTAAGCCCTCCTTGTGTACTGTACATGCTCACGGATGCACATAAATGGTGAGGTGCAGTGGCGCACAACAATAGTAATCCCTGTACTTTGCGTGGATATTTACGACTACGTGCATTTACGTAGTGGTACAC
Source organism: Bilobella aurantiaca (assembly GCA_021029175.1). Lineage (NCBI taxonomy): Eukaryota > Metazoa > Arthropoda > Collembola > Poduromorpha > Neanuridae > Bilobella > Bilobella aurantiaca. Next base: position 14,586 of record VYYI01001857.1, read on the forward strand.
CAATGTGCCCTCGGCGGTGCTGGTATGCGCTTGCGCGTATGTGCACGTGAGCGAACACAAACCCCAACCCACGTATACACTTGCACGAACGCATATGTACTCCCATGTACAAGGAGGCGCTTGTGCCAGTGCGCGCATAAACAAACACACGCGCGCTTATGTAGATCCTTGGCGAAATGAAAGTTTTTGCAGGTATGTCCAATGTGTGCGAAAGCGCTTGTGCTCTCGGGATGAGCAAATGCGCGCGCGCTTATCCAAGTTCACACAAAAGTACTTGGCGCCTTCATGTACATGACAACACTTTGAACCCTTGCGCACAAGCAATCATTTGCCAGTACGGTTGTTTGTATCCGCGCTCAAAAAAGTGCTTGCACCTAGGCGGGGTAAACAAAAGCGCACCCGCTCATCCTTGATTTCGTACCCAAGTGCTGATGTCCGCTTAACCATAGGTTAAGCCACAGGATTTTAGACTTGAATTTATAGCTAACGTTGTTGGCAACTTTTCCGGTGAATGCGCAGCCCAGCAACCTGCAGTCTTCCTACTGATATAAAATGTGAGGTGGAAACCGTTGCATGTTGGACCTAGTGCAGACTAAATGGCTAAATACCAAAAGGTTGACCATATCCTCATATACATATATCTCTCTCTCACACACATACTTGAGCCCTCACCGCCGGACATGGAATACTACTAATCGCATGCTCGAAGGCATTTATATTCCATGGCCAGGATTCAATTAAGACGGAGAGCGAGGAAACCGCGCTCTGATCTTTCAGCTTGAAAACGGGCGATATAGTACTACAGTGAGGAATGAGGCCCGCCCGAAAGTATGCAATTATAGGTATGCGGAGTAGAAGGGTAGACCAACGTCGTATCGATCACGACTACTACACACCAAAGTCTCGAAATCTATTGCTTTCTCCCGATAAAAGGGATCTCATTGAGTATGCTAGAGTTTCCTAGCCAGAAGAGCCTGGAAGCAATGCTGACTCGGCGAGATTGGAGTAAAGAACTTGGGTGGGTGGAGGGAGGTCTCGTGGGTGGGGGTGGGAGAGACGGAAAGTTCTACGTACGTGGTGAACTGGTATGAAACTCGTTTCAGCACACCAGATCGGGATGAGAGGCAATGAAAGGCCGCACGGAGAGAGAGAGAGGCATATAGTGAATGACTCCAGGCTGTGGACAGGACATAAGTCACTGAGTAGAATTAACATTTTACGTGAACCAAGGTGTTTAAGTCACCTCCGGCTGTTCCGGTGTGGACGCCTTCCAACGATAAAGATTATATACAGTGTGGTCAGCCGTCGTCAACCCCAGTGTATTTGGCGGACGGAGTGGCATACAGTGGTGGCAGTGGCCTCAAAAGCATGATTCAGAATCAGGAGGAGAGTGTAAGAAGAAGCAAAGAAAATGTGAAACAACAAAGGCGGAAATGATTTATGCCGAAATTTCGAGGCGAATAAAGGAGGCGTATAAACGGGGCTCAGCGATCCGGCTCTGCCGATAGGCTCCCCTGTTCCGGTCCCCTGCACGTCCCTATGAAAGGAAGAATAATTCGGTCAGGGATCAGAGGGAATGGGGAATATACTACGGCTTATACGTTGATGGAATTTGAAAGGACGGGGGAGCTCCCTAGGCGGGAATTTTAAACCTTCATTTTTCACCTCCGCACGCTCAACTGTCCCTCATTCCTATCCGTTCGCCCATCTCCATTCCATCTCACACAGCAGCCAATAAGTACTCGCTTTTCATACCTCTCCCGGCCCGCCAGCCAAGCCGCGTGCGTCATTAACATTCGAAGTCACACTTACTTGTATGAAAATCTTCAAGTTTCCGTCTTCCAAATTAGTTTTCAACCCTTCTTTCTTTATCCCGTGGTGGTTAAGAGTTTTCGGGAGTGATCACCATAGAGCTACATTTCCTAACATTCATTCACCATTAGTGTCAAACTGTGGAGCGTGGGGGAGGATCGGGTAAAAATGAATAATTATTCAGAAATGAGAAGTTGTGGCAGTTTACTTCACTCAAAACCCGCCCCGCTGGGACTGTCGGATCCATTAGTTTGTCATAAGTTTCCCTTGCGGTTCCACCCCGTGTGTCACAGGCTTACTCAGAGACTGAAATTGACTAAAATCAGGGTCGTAGTTCGTCTCTCGTGAACATGCATTTCCCTCCTATTTTCTCGTCCTGTTGCGTGTTCCTGTTGTCAGCCCCGGAGGGGAGGACGTTGGTAAGTAGCTTCTCTGCTCGTGTACAGTCTAAAAGTCTAGTGGGATAAAGAGAACAAACAGGGATTTGGAGAGAGACGAGAGATGGATATATTTTATATGCTGTGTAGTGCCAATTGGAAAATGAGCCTGTTCCGCTTGTCCCATTTGGCGAATTCATGACGGTCCGTGTACGGCCCAAGTGTGGAGGAAATTCTGAAGAAGAGGAGGCCGTTCCACCGGCCCGTGATCACAAATCTCCACAATTGATGATGCCTTTATGGGGGAGTGGGAGGAAGTGGAGTTTTTGGAGTAGAATCAGAATCTAGCCTCTGTTTTTTCCAGGGTATCAGGTTAAAACTCGGTCAGAATATTAAATATGGTCCTCGAGGGAGTCGTGGGCCGTGAACGCGCCGGAGTCTACCGCAGTACAGTGTACCAGTGCATGTATACGGAAGACCAAGAGAGAGAGAGAGGGA
>VYYI01001858.1:0-17259 GCA_021029175.1 Bilobella aurantiaca
CAGGCGAAAGCTACGACCTCACGTCAGGTTGGTGTCCTCGGCCTTTGTGCTTTAGGCCCGTAAAACAGCGGAATGTTACGGATAGTCTGTTGATTCCGCTTGATGACAATATCTATGCTAATGAGTCCTTATCCCTACCACATCCCTACCCTCTACTTTCATGTTGATCATCCGCTCTGTGGGAATGTCAAATAAAGCTCCTTTATCTATTGGGTAAACAATGCCTTTTGCACAATGGTGACAAAAGGTTTGAAATTTGACTTCCCGCCTTCTCAGCTCGTAAAAATGAAAGAAGCGTTTCCTAGCTCGGCTTCAAAGCCTAAGCTCACTGAAGACCGTCTTCGAGTGTTAGTTGAATTCGGTCTATAAAAAGTCTCCAGACTTCCGTGGTCTTGGCTTAAAGCTGGTCTTCAAGCCCATTATAGCTGAATTCGGCTCCCAGCTTACATAACTTTTAACTGGAGCGAACCAAAACTGCAATTGTAATCTATCTCTAAACTGTAGCAATTTTCTAGTTTAGGCCGTTTAGTTTAGGTTGTATAATATAATTTTAAGCGTTTTATCAGTGGTTAGGATCTCCAAGTGATGCTATCTCCTCTACTTAAGAAATACAAATGCAAACTCGAATCTACCACAATTGTGGTGGCGCTTAAAATGTTCTTGATTTTTAAATCTTCATGTTCTTGAGTTGTTGGAGTTGACCAAATTCCGCTCGATTAAGATTTATAACTGAAAACTGATTTGAATGTTCATACATTCGTAGTAGTATAAGTGAAAATGCAAGTCCCTTGTGTTAATCGTATTGAAAAAAGGTGATGGGAAGATGGAATTCTCTACTCCAATAAACCATTATGTCAACGATTGTTATGCAAAATTCTACTTGAGTTTTTCCACGATTTAATTATTATTTACTACGTCAAGAGTCGGGTTTGTATTACCAAACGGCTCAGGTATTGTAAATTTAAATTTGTCATTTTTATTGCAACACTTTTTGCAAGAGTTTTTAAATCCGCTTTCGGGATTATATTACTTAGTTGTAAAGTCGTTTCAGCCTGAAATTGGTTGCTAGCACAACATGAGAACTTTTACTTTGGTAGTTCTTTTATTTGCAGTTTCGAAATGTTCCGTCGCCATTTTTTGTGGCGGATGGCTTGAGCCAATCACTTGCACTTGTTACGACTGTTTGATCCGTAAGAAAAAAATGTGTTTTGAATATGTATGTTCTTAAGTAACTAGTTTTTTATTTTTCTTCAGTGGTGCCACTTGACAGGGCAAAAGGCTGGTGCCAACGACTGATAAATGGGAATGCAATTTGCGCAGCTCGTCAAGCAGCGGCCAATGCACCACCTGTGGTGGTAAATCCTGTCGTAAACGTTCCTACATGCCCAGCAAATTGTGAGAAGTATAATTGTGCAGATCAATGTGGAACAGGTAGACTCGCGGACTTAAGTGACCCGAAAGCGTTTGCTACAATATGCGCTGATGCTGCTGGAGCAAATGCAAAACCCGCAGCATCTACCAAATGTATACTGAAGGGAACATCAGGAAGTTGTCCACCACCATGTGTCACAGCCACTTGTCCGCAAACAGGAGACAATTGCCCCAAATCATAGTCAAGATTTCTTAATAGTTTACTCTAACTTTTTCACTGCAAAAAAAGCTGTAATTGAATTTACTGCGAAAATTATGAAAAAATAAATTTCCTCTAACCCATAAAAAATGTAATTTTCGTTTTATCATAAACCTGGAGCTCATAACTTAAAGTTTTCCAGCATAAAAATAGACAAATTGCATGATACTGGAAACGGTTTGCGACACGTTCATTTGCACTTTAATTATGCATGGTTATGAAATTTTGATTATCCTCCTACCACAATTAAAATTAAAAGAATAATTTAGGCGACGTCACATCGACGCATCATCACGTATCAAAAACCTATCACGTAAGGCAGCACAGTGAAAATCCTGTTTTCTTACTACATTTTGAACTTATTTCAAGTTTTCGAATTTCATACAAATAACACTCACAGTTGCTAACGCATGTATCTTTTTCAAACTTTTTTTAAGAATAGTTGTCGTGCTCATAATACACACATTTTTTCATGGGAAAGTAAAAAAAAAAACAGAAAAAATGTTTCATAACTTTTTGTTCTAAATAGAGCAAAACTCTTCGTCTTTTTTTCGTCATTTAAGTAGTCATAGATACAAAGGGGGAAATATTTGACCCCCATAAGCCTTAAAAATTTGATTCAATACGTTGCAAAACATTCTGATATCTAAATGTTGTTTTTAATGAAGGTTTTCACAATTTTGATCTAAATGGGAGCGGTCTAAGCCAAAAAGCAAAGCTGAAAATAAGTTTCAGTTCTGTTTCATCTGTTGCATTTTACTTTAAACTCAAACGATCATTCAGGGGGCATCGATTCAGGTTTGAGAAAAAGAAGACAGGCCCATCTTCGTTGGGTCTTACAAGATATCTGGAGTAAAAAAAAACTAAACTCCGTTTGTTCAAAAGGTTTTATGCAACTCCTGAGTAAATTGTAGCAATAATTTTTTAAAATCACCTAAAAGCCAAAAACGACACGCATAATTTAGGCTAAAAATTACTTTTTGTTGTGGGGAAAAGTCCCACACTTTCATAATATATGTTTCTCTATTTTTTGGGGACAATGAAAAAAGATAAGAAATATCAAGCTAAAGTTGAATTTAACAGATGACTGTGTAGTACCACGTCAAAAACACAGAGTTAGAAAAAAACAATTTTGTTTTTGTATCTGGTTTGGTTGAGATTCTAATTCTGATTTCATACATTTAAGAATTTTTTGAATGAGCCTTGTACGTAATTGGGTTTGAGCAAATATGTTTACTCTCTCGTAGTCACATGCGGAATCCGAATTTAGTTTGCTTGTTCATTTGTCTAATAAATTGTAAATAATAAATAATTTGCAAACCCTTAGCAAGCGTTGTGTTGTATTATAAAAGTTAATAATAGGTGCTAATCATACACTATGAGGTACTATTTGCTGAAAAATTCTAAGTTTGTAAAAGTAAGCCACAAAACGTAAACAAAAATAATAATATGAATGTGCTTAATCTAAGAAAATGGTATGAAGCAGTATTGCAATACAAGTCTTCAAAACTTAATTGTCTTTGTATAATGGCATTTAAAATATATTTGATTAAAATGTAGTAAGATGTACGAAGTTGACAGTCAAATTATAATTTTTAAAGGCATTGGATACAAAATTTGTAGGAAGTTGATTTTCTGTTGTGATTCTTGTCAACTGAAAATTTACGTTTTACAAAATAAATCTTTCAACAGCTCCATCAATTCTATTAACTGATAATTAGAAGATAGGCGTGGAACTGTTAACAAAGATTGGTGATGAAACCGAAAAAAACCACACAGTAAAAAATTGTGTTGCGCATTAGACAGGGCATCAGTGCCAGATCAGCTTCCTGAAAATGTGGTGATAAGGGGCCTGGCTTGATGCTTTTGTTATAGCTCAACATGAGAATGAGATGCTAGAACGAGGGGCTATAAATGAGACTCTGCCTTGACAGATTCCTATTGTATTATATTCAAGGATGCCTCTTCAGTGGTTGAAAATTTCCTCCTACTTTCATGACACCTTAAATAGTCACAAACCCTTAAATTGCTTTCTCGGTTTCCTTCTAGTTGTGCACCAGACGATATTTTGACAGCCTAAGTGACCCCCATAGGCAAAATGACATACAACACCTAAACTTAAAACAATTCAACTTATTTAACGGTTCCCGTTTTTCATAAAATAAAATGTAAAACTATTACAGTGAACTCCGCTTAAGCTAAACCTGAAGGGAAACGCTCAAGCTGTTAACCGTATCCGGAGTTTACCTTAGCCGAAACACGTAGAATTTAAAACTTACATAAAATACAACATAAATAATACTCTTTATTACCACGAATTATCTGGGCTTAAGTACTATGACTGAATTAGCCAGTTATATTTTGATCTGCTTTAACTCCTGAACAGCCTGTACATTAATTTCAACTTACAAAAGTGTAAGCGCTTTAGAAGTCTTTTCAGAGGCTGTTTGTGCCTTAATTTTGGACAAAAACAAAATCCAGCAAAGATTAAAAATTTGTCAGTGCTTGTTTGGTGTTAGCTCAATTGTTTCACAAATCTCTTCTTCGTCCGATTCAGCGTGGGCCACGCCAGACTCCAGTAAATCTCTTATGATGTCCCCATCAGAGGGCATTTCACAAATAAGCGGTTCGAATGTCATTTGCGATGTGACATCGTTTGCACGGGATTTCAAAATTAGAAAGATATTCTAGCTTCGTTAGAAACGTTGAAGCGGGTGCAAACGTTTCTCCTGGAAACCTTTGCAGTTCTAACGTTCTTGGACATTGCGTCAATTACTTAATTTTAATCAAGTAGACTTTTTTAATAGAAGTTCTAAATTGAAAGGAATTGGGCTTGAGTTTCTATGGTTTGCTCACTCTCCCTAATTTTAAGACGCCACAATACGACTAAAAGCGGTTTTTATTCAGGGTTTAAATAAGAATAGGTGATGATGGGACCCCTGGCAATTTTGTTCCAGTTCTAACAGAACTCCTTCTCAAAGCCACCGAAAATAAATTTGTTTCTTTACAAATGAAATAATATCGAAACTTCATCTTCTCAAATAGATATAGTTGGCAGTTCTGTCAAATCCTAATCCTGCGTTAGGAGTTAGAGGCTCAATACACTAAATATAGTTGTAATCTAAATCCATTTCAAAATAACTGAACTGACGATTTGAAATTGTGTATAACATATTTTTGTTACTTTCAAAATTTTAGCCGAAGTTTCTTATCGAGAATTTACTAATCATTCAGTTATTTTGAGATCTTTGCTTTAGAAATCGTCTATATGTAGCCCCATTTGTAACTAAAGTAAAAAACTAGGAATTACATGCAATTGTTTAAATGTCACAATTGAAATGTTATAATCATGTTTGTTTGTAATTATGTTTGAATTGTAATCTTCAAATGCAGCTACATGTTTTTATTAGAAAGCATTTGCAATATTTCTATTTCACTTAAAAATATTTTCTTAAATATAGTTAAATTTTTAAATCATTTTGTGAAATAATATACTAAAAATATTTAACAAAGTATTCCTAGAATTGTAAACAAAATACTGCCGATTTATGCCAAATTTTCGTTAGTTTCTTTTACTCTTTAACACTTTATCCCATATTTGCCACACAAAACAAAATTAATCCGTTAGTTAGTTATTTCTGCAACTCTGATTTGAACTAGTAGAATATATACCATTAGTTTACTTTTTGCATCGGCAGTTATTTATTCATTACCAGCCACACTATCGAGCAATTACCAACCAAAACAAAAAGAACAATATAAGCAAGCGCCAATGACAATTGTTATAGACTAGAGTAGCTTCAGTATGCACGAGGTAGCGTTTGGTGGTGAGAGAAAAATGGCTTTGATTTAGACATGAAAATTAAAACTTTATTTCAAATTTAGCCAAATAATGTCAAAAAAATATTTCATTGAATATTTGGACCGTTCTCAGCCAATCATTTATTTATTTGATATATATATAAGATCAACATACCGTTCTTAGTAGATGTATAAAATGTGAAATGTATATAATGTATAAAAAATATTTCTGATACTAATTATTATCGAGAGACGCAGTTACAACCTTGAAACAATTAAGATTACTTTATTCACAATTTATTTCAACTATGGAATAAAAAATTGATTTTAATTATAATGAAGCGATGCGGCTTTGAATTGAATCATTACAACCGATATGACGAACCAGCGTTTCACCAGTTCACATTTAGAAGAAGCACTTAACATTGGAGTTGTTTCCCACGATAAGGAGATTCGATTTGTAAAGGGCCAATATTAAACTTTTAAAAGTTTTCATTAAAACGAATTCGGTAATTGTGAAACAAGAGACATTAATAATGTCGACATAATTATGTACAAAATGGAATGGGAAACCCCTTAATAATTTCAACATTTTAACCGTTGACCCTTAACACTGTGTACCCTTGAAAAATGTAGACACCTCATGGACTTTTAACTGGCGCATGTATTCAAAGCAGTTTTTAAGACGCTGTCGTTTATCCAGCGATTAACCCCGTTAACAGAATTCGAGTACTTGTAAGTGTGTATTTTAATGAAGGCGGTATTACTATATACACCACACAAATGGTGATGCAAACCACTACACATATGATATACCAACTTCTCATGGTTCGAACTTTTACCAAAGCGTCTTTATTGTCTAAATGCTGTTTAGTGAAAGATCCCTGATTGCTTGAAACCTGTGCCTAATATACACAGCATCCTGGCTAAAACCCAACTTCTAGCCTAAGTCGACGTGTCATTCTTGAAATAAGATAGCTCCTCTAAAGGAGGTGACCTAGTTTAGGGTAGGTATAGTTATTTTATAGAAATGGGTTCTTTAAGGCGGACGCATAAAGTATGATTTGCAATTTCGTTTGCCTGGAATCTGTTACTAGTTTTGGATCCATGATTGTGTCTCATGATGCCGCTCTGCTCCTAATAGATAATAATAAACCGTGGTAAAACGGTCAACCAGTAGCGGAAGAAGGAAACTTAGAACTAGAAAAATATTAAGATTAGACTACAAAATAGAAGTATTGCTTTTCGGATGTCAATAGGACATTTGAAAATATACAAGGTCATCAGGATCATCATTACTTTTTGTTTCATGTAAAATTAGAGCTTGACCTTGAAAAGTGGTCATTTTGAGGTCAAGTGGTAATTTCCGAGTGAATGGAGGCTCTATGATCATCGGGACTATCATAACATTTTGTTTCATGAAAACCTAGAGGTTAACCTTGAAAGGTCATGTTGAGGTCAAGGGGTCATTTTCGATTGGAAGGATGCTCTAGGATCATCAGGACATTCTTAAATTTTCGTTTTATGCAAAACTATAGATTGACTTTGAAAGGTGATTTTACTTCCCGTCAAACAAAAACAAACATGAACGACGCCGTAACCTTAGGAACACATCACCGAAAACATGTTTGAGATATGTTTAATGGTTCCTGAGATACAGGTGTGACTCTGACGGACCGACGGACGGACGGACAGACAGAACGAAAACATAAGTAGCTTTCAGCCTCGCTTCCGCTACTATTACCTGTGTATCTCCATTATTTTACTACACTTCGCTTGGGCATTCTTTAAGGGACACTCAAGCCTTACCCCGAGTTACTTTCGCAGGTTTCAGCACCATTTTAATATTAATGTAGATCTTACTGGAGATTAGAAAAATGGGTTTTTACGTTTTCCAATCAACCACTGAACATTACCAAGGAAGACTACTCTACTGTCGGTCGGTATGACCCATTTTTGACAATAATCTGTCAGCAAGATTCATAAACTTATTTGGCGGAATAGTTTGAAATTTTGAAATTTCAAATATTTTTAAAAAGGAGACTATTGGAAACTTTAAATTCTTTGAATTTTTATTTTTGACAAACATTTCCATTGACCGCTTGATGCCTGAAATTCAGTGTAGAGCTGCATGAATTTGGGCCTTGAACAAAGTTGACCTTTTGTATTGTAACTTCAAATATCGTCACATGTTACTTATATTGATCTACTTGGAAAAATTTATCTACATAAATTGTATGTAAATAAAACCTGATCCTATATGACTATCAGCAAACGAGTTCTGTGCCTGTATCACTTGTTACAATAACAGATATCAACTGGATTTAAAGGAAAACGTTCTGAAGTTCCAGCATTAACATTCGACAAACCTCTTGATGTAGAACATTGTGTGTCAAAAATAAAAATTATACGGGAATTTACATGAAAAATTTCAGGTTTCCAGCAGTCCCCCCTGAGAAAGTCATTGAATTTTCAAAATTTCAAGCTTTTCCGCTAAATAAGTTTATGAGCCTTGTAGACAAATTATTGTCAAAATAAAGTAAAGAGGGTGTAAACTAAGGGCCGGAATGTATCACATACCCAGATTCGGTCGACAGTAGTGTAGTCTCCCTTGTAAGTATGATCTAATGCATCATGAACATGCTACCTTTTCAAGGTAGTTTTTGCTGTTCTCAAGCTTTCCAATTAATGAGAAGTTATGCTGATCCCGATGACCCATGGGGCGATCGTCTATTTTCTCTCACTACTATAACCCACTAAATGACCCCACAGCTGAAAAATCGGTCGATAGACCCTCGGTAGGAACTTTGCCTGTCTTCCCTAATTCCGAATCATTTAAAAAAAATAGCTAATAGTTGCAACCAAAACCGTTTTTTCTTATTTTTTCCGCAGTGCCACTAACACGAAAACATAAGCTTCTAAATCTAAATCGTTGATACAAAATTAGTCTGAATTGATATAAAAAATACGTATTAAAGTAACTAATAAATAGCTACTACTATAATTACATAATAACTATACTAAATTTTTACCCATAAACCCAACTAGATGTACCACTCATCCGCACTCCAATTTCATTGTTTAAGTAACAATGCATTTAATTGTTATTACTGAGTTTTTTAACGCCCAGGCTCCGTATTCCGGGGGGTGGGGCTTCTACTAACTTGAGTAGGTACCGGGATACTTTACCGGTGGGAATACGGTAAAAAAGAGTTGGTGTAGTAGTAGGCAGTGGAAGCCTAGAAAGTTTTGTTTAGGTTAGGTTTAGGTTCACCCTCTTCACTTACTAGCACAAGAACCTTGAGTTGACCAGGTTGTAGGCCAATATTAAAAAAACAAGAAAAAATACATGGTCACTTTTTTTTGTATGACCGTCACCCCCTCCCATGATTCTCCCCATAAATTCCTCTTTCATTATCAAAAATTGTAAGCTGCCCTACATTACATACGCTATTCAAATATTGGGTTTTCTTAAATAGAAAGATAAATGTTGATTTATTTCATCTTTTCAACCTTTGTTAGTGTCCTGATGTTGAGTGTTGATTATTGATTAATCGTTGGATTAGTAGTGTTTAATAAAAAGTACTGTTAATTCATTTCAAAACAGGCGTGATTTCGAGAATCAAATAGTTTGTAGAGCTTATTTGAGAGAAATTATTACTGGAAGTAAAAAATTCAATTCTTTTATCGGTGGCTACCTACGATACAACTCTGTATATCCCAACCTAAAAATACTGGCACAAATCCACTGATGCTGGGAGGTTAAATTCTAACTTTACAAAGATGCTTAGATTTAGGCATGAATCGTCAAAATTACCGTGTCTACTACTTTGAAAGTAACGACAGAAATAATAGTATTCCGATATAGCTTACTTTCCAGTTTGGCAAGTAAGTCATAAAATTGAATTAATGTTTAATTTGCATAATGCCCGTTTCGCCTTTTCGAACTCGTAAACCCCTACTAACGTGATACCATGTTTAATCGAGACTTGATTTCTTAAATTTTAGGAATACACTTTAATTTATAAAGCTTCAGACGGTTTCAAGGTTCAATATTTACATTACTAAAGTGCTGACAATATTTTTAAACTCAATTAAAATACACTTCATAATGACATTGACGAGGAGCACGTAATTTAAATAACAAAGGTGACAGATTTCGTAGATTCCAAGGTGATTTACCATCCATAACTCTATGATCTTTCCTAACACTTTTCACATTCACTAACTAGCTGTTCTCTCAACAGGTATTTGGATGCATCAAGAATTAACTAATTATAATATTTATTTGACTGACATATTATACACATAGTAAACTAAGAAAGCAAATATTCATATACTTCTACTAAGGCAGACAACATATTTTGCCTGATCCACATACTAGAATGTTTCACTAGGATTTTGGACAGTTATCTCCCGTCATTGCACAAATTGTCGTCACACACGGTGGTTTGCAAAATGTCTCTGTTCCTTTCAGAATGCATTTATTGGATGCAGCAGGTTTCACATTCTTTCCAGCTGTGTCTGCGCAAATATTTGCAAACATTGTAGGGTCTGTTAAGTCTGCGATTTTCGTTGTGCCACATTGATCTGCGCAATTATACTTCTCGCAAGTACTTGGACAGGTCAGGGGAGAATTGGTTGTTGTTGTAGTTGTTGTTACTCCTCCAACAACGGAACTTGCCAATCGCGCTGCGCATACAGCATTTGCATTTATTAGAGTGATGCATGCGCCAGTCGCAATATCCATTGCTTTCACTGAAAAAAAAAAGATATAGAAATTGTTGAAGTCATTATGTGAAACAATGCATTATTAAATCCTATATCCTTACTCCACCAGCAGTCAAAACAAGTGCAAGTAATTGGTTCAAGTCTAGGCCCGCAAAGGCAATGACAATATTTCAAAACAGTAAATAACACTATAATAAAACTGGAAGCTAGCATGTCGTACTACAATTCCAATGTAACACTTTTTATTTATTTAACTAAAATAAATCAACTTGTAATTTCAACAATTATGTACTGAGAAATTGTCTTTTATAAACTCTCAGTATAACACTATTACATTTTAAATTCAAATTTTTGCTCTTGTACAGTTAAGTCTAACTCGCAGTAAGCAAGTATGGTCGATTTGTAAACATAATAATAAGATTATTATATAATAAGACAACAACAATCACACTTTAACCTAACAGAAACACCTGCGCAATACATACCACCAAAGTGGGAGTAATATATGTGCCTAGCCTTTGCAACTAAAAGTGTCTGACGTGGATAAAACCACTTGTATCAGAATAATTGCGTGTTAGGCTTTTGTGAAAATCTATTTAAAGTGTTACTCATGTTTTAGTTTGCTTAATTATTGAAATTTTTCTGATATTATGAAAACGATATTCCTGCAATGTACTTTTACAATAACAACGGACTAATTGTACGGATTTGATGTTGCCTTCAATACTTACTTTTTTTGTTTTACTGTTCTACTTACTAGTAGGTTCGCTACTTCCAGCTTCGCTACTTGAAATGTATCCGATCTTAATTTTGCTCAGTACATCTCTAACATTTAACATAGTATTAGGGATTTCTTGATTAACTAATTGTAAAAACATCATTTAATTTACTTATTTTTTTTTCAATTTTATTCTCCATAGTAATTGCCTGTGTGTGTCTGTAACGGTGGCACAAAAACTCCCTTCCACCCATCTCTACTCCTCCATGGCTCCATAGACGGATTTTTCCAAAAACAAAAATTATTCTTTCAAAAGTTAAATACGGGCACTTGATCCTGTATTTCACCAAAAGTGACAACTGACCCTATATATAGATGATCCTGAAAAACTATGTTTTTCGGTTTTTGCTAGTTATAAATTAAAATATAAATAATTTCCAATCTGCTGTCGAGCACTCCGGAATTGAGTCTGGGTCAAGAAATGCCCTGAGGCAAGAGGGACTAAGTAGGAGCAAAACAACGCTAAACCGGAAGCTAGGAGCTAAAAAACAGGAGCTAAAGTAAAGGACCTAAAACATAGGGCCTAAGAAATAGGAGCTGAAGAGTAAAAGGATCTAACGCGAAAAAGGGCCTAAAATAAAGGAGCTAAAGTAAAAGGAGCTAAAATAATTAAAATAATTCATTGTTTATACAAAGCCCAAAAGCATGATATTAATTACAATTACAATTAAATTAAAATTTTTAACACGTATTACAATATTTATTTGAACTTTGAGGAGCTAGCTTTTTGTTCTTGAGGGACTGAAGGGTTAACTTCTCACTTTTGAGGGGCTAACTTTCCGCTTTTGAGGGGATGAGGGGTCAACTTCCATGGGATGAGGGGCTAACTTCCAACGACCCTGCTACTTACCGTTTCAATGTACTTGTTGGGAATGCTGATATTATTTTTGTAGCTGATATAAGAGATATTTGTTATGATAGCAGGTTTTGTTAGATTTTATCATCATTTTTATCAACTAGATTGCCAAACGCATAATATTGCGTGTCGGCACTGTTGATAATGGTTATTGTAACATAATATGTTATTGCCCTAAAATGTATTTAGGGTCTAGTGAGGTCAACTTTTGTTAATTAAGATTTATTGAAAATAAATTAAGTCAAATTCTTAATCGTAAAACTAGTTTAAGATGCTAACAAGTAAATAATTTTTGGCATTGACTATATCGGTTTTTGAAATTTTTAACGTATTTGTCCTTACAATTGTTGCATTTGAAGTGTACAAGTTATTGTTGTAAATTGTGTTTTGGAAGTAAACTGTGTTGGGTGATTTTAATTGACCGATCGTATTCAGTGCAAAATAGATGGATTGAGTACATAGGCTCGACCTCACAGTGTACGACACTTATCTCCTATGCCATAGTTGGTAATAAAATACAAATACAAATAAACAACAAACAGTGAACAAAAGATACTCTGATTTACATTGCCCTGGGTGATTTATTTTTATGAGCTATTTTGTATCCATCCTAATTGTTGGAAATCCACTGTTCATCACTACATAAATAAGGTAAACCTGAAGATAATTGAAAATACCCTACTCAATTTATTATAACTAATGCTATGGTAGGCAATCTAATTCTAAACGTAACCATTTTACAAAAACCTTAAAATTAGGCGTTCATCGTCAATACACTATTTTTATAATAGCATGTTAAAATAAATAACATGCTCCGTATGAGTGTTTTATTTTTTATTTTTAGTATAAACAGAACAAAATTGTTTGAGACAGATTAAACATGCTGCATCCAGTACCTAATGTACGAGTAAATGTGTACATTTTCAATAATCAATTCTCAACTCACTTTATATACAAGCATATGGTTATATATGTCAAATAAACTATTCACAACTAAGCATATGTTTACAAGTATATGTTCGGACACGTCCAATATACTATGCTCGGTTGAGCCGATGCTTTTAATGATTTCTTGCAATGATACATATACGTAGGAATTCTATACGTCAGTTGTATTCAGTCTGCAATTAGCGTTCACGATGGAAGCACGAATTTTTTTTTCGATCATCGGGGTATTCTGAAAATTTCGAAGCAATAATCTCCAAACAAATGAGAGACATCTTGAAATAATGCAACTCGTAATAAGAGTTTTCAGTTTTTCGCCCGCAACATAACTAGAAAATTTGTTTTTTTACTAAAAATCATGACCCCACGCAAATGAAATTAAGGGTCTATCTTTAGCAAAGGACGGAAAAGCAACACAAGACGAAGTTATTATTACAACATGAATGTTTTCTTCCGATGTTGGTCAGAGTCTTTCTCCCTGTCATGGCACAATTGTGATAAACTGAACAAAAAGTGCGAACTCGTGTAAAAAGATAACCTTACATGACTTACAAAATCTACGGATTAATTAACAATTAATTACAATTATTTAACTAGGATTAGTTACCTAAACGGCTTTTAATGTTAATTTTTTTAGCAGAATTGAATAACTTGAATGTCATCTTGATAAGCCGGTAGTTGCTAGAGAAAGTTTAGAACGTCCAGCCGATCCTTGAAGACTACTCAAGAACCTATGTTTGGTTGTAAGACAAAGCTAAGAGCAACGTTAAACGGTATCTCAAGTGGAAGTAAATGAAAATGCTTTTTGACAATAAGGGTGAGCTGTGAAATGTTAACGTGCCAAAAGCTCCGATGACCCTTAAAAGAACAGTAGCAAAAATGATGAGAGCAAAAGAAATGTTGACTGCTCAAGTTTATTTTTAGGACTAACTGAAATCAAATACAAATACTACTAATAACATAAAAGAACAGAAAACTAATCTAATTGGCTTCTTATGGGCAATGACTCTACACTAAAACAGCAGAAAATTTAATTTTACATTACCCTAGGTGATGGACTTATCTTAAACACATCTCCTAAGGGTAGCAAGCCAGTACATGTGTGGGTCATTTAATTTTAATTTAACAATTTTACAACATTCCTTGAATTTAAGCCAACATCGTCGATGCTTGGGAATTGTTTTCAAGCTGTGTTTTTTTTTGCATTACGTAAGTCATTTAAGTTAAAAATGTCAAGAGTGACTTGGTACTTGAAAAAATGATAACTTTTCGAATTATGCAGAGCTAGCAAAAATCAGAAAAATACGATTTTTCAGATTGGGGATCATTTAGTGGGTCAATGATATAAGGAGGAAAGGTATGGGGCCACTTAATTAGTCCTTGAAATTATCATAACTTTTCTTTTCATGCAAAAATAGCGAAAATCCGGCAAAACCGATTTTTTGGATTTGGGGGTCATACGCTTGACCCCTACTACCATTAGCCGCAAACAGATTTGAAAAAGTTCACCCGTTCGAGAGTTATCGCGTAACCAGACAGACAGACGGACGGACAGACAGAACATTCCCATAAAGTAGCTAATACGCTACTTAATAACTCATTTCTGAAAACAATTTTCTGTTAAGTAATGCTAAGGAATTCGTGAGATATATCGTAATAATAGTACAGGTGGAAGCTTTAATTTTTTTTAATTATAATTTCCACTCATTTGGGCGTAGCCTATGGAGCAGGTCCCTTGTCCATAATATACAACTAATTAAAAATAAAATAGCCAGTAGCCTGATTTGCACTCTAGTTCCAAATTAGATACTAAGCATGCTAATTAATTAAAGAGAACAATAATTTTGATTTTTTTGGATTTTGAAAATAGAATGATAAATTTAAAAGTAACTTTAAGAGAAGAGTTATTCAAGATAGTTCCATTTCAGCGGCGGCGTTCCTGGTCCTGCAGTTCTTGGCAAAACGATAAATGTTGAATATCGAGGTGATAATGAACAAACCACAAAATGTTTCCAGGCAGATTGCAAGTATGCGATGGGAGTGGGCCGAATTGTGAGCTCTTTCCAATTCTAGTTGATGCTGTTGTTGAAGGTAACGGATTGCAGCCTCCACATTGTTTCTAGTTGCCGTTTCCGCTGGTAATTTGGCGCGGGCGGCTTGCAATTAATGCATCGTAGCCAATAAGCGTTGTGCCTGTAGCCGTGCCTGAGGTTACAGATATAGTAAGTCCACTTTTCGCTATGTTTGACAAAATGGCTTTAACGGACGCCGTTAGAATTTGACCGCCATGCACCACAGTTCCAAGAAAAAGAACGCCACCACAAGTGACAGGGTGAACCACAAACTAAAAGAAATCAAGAGAAAACTAAGTTTTGTAAATTTGATTTCTAACAGTGGCAATATTTTTGACCTACTGATTGTGAATATTGTTGGTAAAATAATGACAGAGTTTACTAATTATTACTATATAACCTTGTCATATTGGACGCAGTGCAATTGCAGAAAGCGGGTAGCCTAAATTTGTTTAACGAATTCATAAAACCCACAAATACAAATTCCTTCTGCTCCCGTGGAGATCTAAATCAAATCTAAACCTTGAATTAGTTCCAGATTAAATTTCATTCCATTCAGTCTGAGGAGAATTTGCTGAGCCATAGCTTTTGCCATTATTTCCGTTTTGGGCGTAGGCTTAAGTGGCGGATGAATGCAATTTTTCGGCTGATTTCGACATTTTTCTAATATATGATTCAGAGTGTCAACAACTTTTAATGAATGTGGGTCTCGTTCTCTTTTTTATTCCAGTGAATGGTTTTGGTAGACGTAAGATAGAGACCAAAATCTTCAGCCACTCTAGAAATTTGTGAAACCCAATTACCGTAAATGTTCTAATTTAAGCCGGGGTCCAATACACGCCGGGTTTTTGTTTACTTTTAAAAGTAAGAAACCAGCAATTCTGCAGTTGTTGCGAAATCTGAAGTTGAAAATCATAGAGATTTGAACGAATAAGTAGAATGAACACTCTGGAATCACGTTTTCTAATACAAAATGTGTCAAGTTCATATTTAGTAAACCGTTCAAATTAAAATATAAGCCTGGTCTCCAATATATGCCGGGGGTCGGGAACCAAAGTTTGATTATAAGCCCGGGCTTATATTACCACATTTACGGTAAATTCAATATTAGGTTTCTTAACATGGGCTTCAAATAGTTTCTCCAATATTGGTTTTGGGTCTCTGTCAGGGGTCATTCCCAGAATTTTCCTGATGAGGCTTGTTGCCCTGTTAAATATAGCATGAGTCAACTTTTCTCGGCCACATTCCAGTTGCACCCAGGAGCTCGTGACGTCATGACTAAGTCCGAGTATACTTCGAAAAAATACTGTTTGAATTTTCTCAATCTCTTCCAAGTACCTCAAGCTCAATACCTCTGCTCCATAAAGGAGCACAGAACTCACCATTGCATCAAATAATTTACAAATTGTTTTCCACTGGCTCGTTCTCCCCTTCTGTCAAATATTATATAAAACTCTCGCCTTTCTCTCTTTCTGTTTTGCAAATATGACATGTTTTCAACACTTACCGCTAGAAGATTTCAAAATTCCTAACTAAATGTATTAAAAAGAGATATTGATTTTTGCACCTTCATAATATATTTCACTAGCTGCTTTACTAGCTTTCCTAAAAACCACAATATTAATTTTTTGTAAATTTATTTTTAGCCTTAGCTGTTGAAAATAACGCATAACAGGCATTTTGTTTTCCGCTGAAGCGCACGCGCATTTGGAGCAAAAATGGCAGTATCGTCTGCAAAAAGCAAACAATATATTATACATTGCCGGGAGACTTCAATGCCTGGAAGGTGCTCTATTATTTTGTCCAGATCGGATATGAATTGCGTAAACAATACAGAGCGGATGCTGTCTCCTTGTGCCAATCATTCGGTCAACTTAATGGTTCTAGTTGTTCCTCCATCATCCAACCGAATTTGGGTGCTTGAGAGGTCATAAATGTTTCCAAGAAACCCAAATGTACTATCGCTGACCCCCAAATGGTACAATTTTTCCCACAGTAAATTGTACTAGACACTAGGAAAAGCTCTACAAAAATCTATAAATAGAGTTAGTAATTTGGCATTTTTCTTTTGAAATTTTAGCTGTATTAGCCCGTTCGAAGAAAAGAAATGGTCAACGCATCCCTTTTTGAGACGGAACCCTGCGTGTGACTCGTGTAAAATGTCATTCTTTTCTGCCCAAGCTTGCAAGCGATTAGCCAGTAAATTAGTAAAAAATTTTGACATGACATTTGTCAAAGCAATTGGCCGGTAATTAGATGGATCTGTGGCGTTTTGATTTTCTAGATAATAAACCGTGGTAAAACGGTCAACCAGTAGCGGAAGTAGGCCAGTTTCAATGTACAAGACGTTCTAGGTCATCAGGATCATCATTACTTTTTGTTTCATAAAAAACTAGAGTTTGACTTTGAAAAGTCATTTTGAGGTCAAGGGGTCATTTTAGGGTCA
>VYYI01001859.1:0-17251 GCA_021029175.1 Bilobella aurantiaca
TCGGCTTAATTCCTACAAGGTTTTTTGAAAAATGGGCTGGAAATCGAAAATCGAAATTAAAATTTAATTCAGGTTTTCAATGCCAAGTGAAATGGGGTGTTAATATGAGTACATCGTAAAACATAATTTCGTGAAAATATGGGGACATTTATGTATATTGCAAAAAATGCAAATCAAATAAAAAAAATGATATTGACATCGAAAACTCGAATTAAACAAAAATTTTGTTGTAAATAGTGAAATTTTGATGTGCTTATTGAAAAGTTAATGAAATCAAAATTTCAATGTGCATATCGAAATTTCGATAAATATATCGGAAACCTGAATTGTATTTATATTTCAATGTAGAAGTATAAAAATTGGAAAAGTACTTGAAAAGTTTTTCGATTCATTTTTTGAAAAACTTGATGTGAATTAAGCTATAGTTTTATTGTTTCAAAAGGGTCACATTTGAAATTCGAAATTTTATAAAATTTTGAAAAATCAGTTTATAAATTTTACAAGAAATTTGAGCCAAAAATATTGGTTTTGAATAGTGACGCTTTAACCTATTTGGGTTACCTATGCCAACACGTGATACAGTTGTAACAGTTCCAATGTAAGATAAAGAGTCAACAATCGATTAAATATTCAAACCCATTGATAAATAGTGGAATTGTATTTGCTTTAAAACGTATTTTTGACAAACTAAAAAAATCCGACAAGAATTGCCTCTTGTACTGCTGTAGTCGACCCATAATATTGTGTGTTCTGCAAAAATCGGAGGAAGTGTCGCCCATAATCTGTAACCTAGAAGCCGAATCTCTAATTTTCATTTCCTCTCAAAGTTATAAGAGTACGTGTCGGAAAAAAGGTATGTCGATTTTGACGCTAGTTTTAATAGGCATAATGGGCAGAAAGCGCATCTACAGATCGTGCGTCAAAGTCTTCTTTTGATGGAGGTATTGTGACTTTACTGAAGCAAAAATCCTCATAGGATAACATTTGATCATTTCACCATAGCAACGCCTCCAACCTTTCTTTATTGTAAAATTGACATTAAAGAAAGGTATTAGTGACAGATTCGCGCTTTTCAACCTGTGCACTATCGGATTTATCGGACGCATTTGAAAAGGTCTAGCGTGGCAGCATCCAACTCGCAAACGTAATCATACACCACCTCTATGCAACTGACCTGGTAATTGTTGCCGGTTCAAAAGTAAGATCACTGTTGCTTCTAACTTTTTCAAGTCCAAGATGCTGGAATTTAACTTGGCCAAGACAAAGGTTGTTGTTTTATCGAAGTAGTAGAATTCCAAGACTAGAGAAACTTTTCTGTTTAAATGGATCCAACAAACGAATACACTTACCTTGGCTTCACGTTCTGCTCAACTGGAAAGTTCGCAAAACACGCAGAACAAGCAATCAATAAAGAATATGCAGCTGCAGCCGCATTAAGGTCAACCATATAATTTCCTCGCTGTTTCCACTTGGAAACAATTATGAAGCTGCTTCAGTCAATCCTACATTGTACTACACTCTACAGCGCTAAAATCTGGGGTTAATAGATTGCGATACCTTGGAAAAGGTACTTGAAGAATGCACTCAGGATTTCCATCTCTATCCACACGTTATTTTGTCCGCCTTGAAACAGGAATACCGCCAATCAAGTTTGAAGTAGCTAAGCTCTAGTATCAGCAATGGTGCAGGCTCCTCCGTAGCTCGTATTCTTTGTCATTACCTCATGCCGCCTACGAAGACATGAGAAAAGCTTCCTTCAGAGATAAGAGTAACGAGCAGAACTGGTGTTGGCAAATAAAAAAATTACTTCACTCAAGCCGACCTGCAGTGGCTGTGGCTTCAAAATTTCCACAAAATGGCGGTTCTCAACAAAGAAAACTTTCTCGAGCCGGATAGAAAAGAGCCGTCGATTTTAATTCTGAAAAGAACTTTAATTCCATGCCCCACTACTACGAGCTGAAAATAGTTTCTTGGCAAAGTTTTACCTCCAGAAACAGCTTCCAAAGTTTATGGTGTCGAGAATCGCTCAGCTTCGAGACACGACAGCCTCTTTAATAATGGAAAATGGATGATTCTTGGATTGTTTAAGAAAGAAGGTTGCAAGTTTTGCGGTTTTCGTTTATCGGTCTACCATGAACTGACGGAATATCTCTCAAGCAATCGAGAAAGAGCAAATCTTACAAGCGGCCTATCACTCCCGACTAAAACAATTGCATTCTACCAATTAGTTGACTCCTTCACTACGTGTCTCCAGCACAATACGTACAAGAAGTACCACGAAATTACATATCTATCGCTGTGTGCCAACACCCCCCACTTTGGAACTCTGCTAAGCAGTGTGTTCTAGATGCGCCTTTTCTAGATGAGAATTTTCTAAGTGTAAAAACGGAGGTCAACTTCGAAGTTGGGTAAAGTGGACCTGATCCTTTCCACAGCCCTAGCAGGCGTTTTCAATGCTTACATATTATACATATCACAAAATTACATTCTGTAAACCATTGGATGCTGTAAACATCAACTATATTTCAACTAAGAAAGTAAATATTCGATTTATGGCAATTTTAAATGACTGATCTTTTTTTTCATCTTGGTATGTTTTCATGGGAGTTTAGTTGGTTAACCTGAAGCCGCCTTCCCTTATTTTATTTTGTAGCTACAAAATATGCTAGAAATGCCCATCCATGGATAGCTAGTGGATGTTTATGCTTTAGTGCAATTGAGTTTTTTGAATTATCAAGTCAATATACGCTCAATGGCTCACTTTGTTATGCACGCACAAACACTCATTGTCTAATCAAAAAGTACGGTTATAGAAAAAAAACCGCTATTTAATAAATTTAATAAAGCAAATTGGGCACACGGTACATAATACATTATATACTACTGCATTTATTAGTAGAACATAGGTTCCACTGTATTTACAGAACATATGTGGTTTTTAAATTATTGATTATCTAGTATTTAGTAATAATCTTACAATTTAAAAGTAGAGCATATTTTAGCCCTTAAAATGTTTACAAGGTTATTTAGTTGAAATCATTTATTGTAATTACATACTGAGAGTCCTAAAAGTAATGGCAAAAAACAGCTTTAGGGAAATTATTTAATCGCCACCTATCGGCTCTCGCTCAAACTAATTCACCCGCTGAAAAGTGCACGGTTGATCAACCGCCATTTGTTTTGATTCACTAATTGTAACTCCCAATTTGCAATTAAATTATTGTTAATTCAAGTATTTAATTGATTTAGTTATGTGTAAACTTAAAATAAATAAACGTGTTGGACTCCTACATGAAGTCAGGTAGGTTATTAAAACACAATCAAACATATATTAATGCTTTGTTTTATTTGAACAAATAACCAGGACACGACGCAGAACTACATTTAACGCTCAAAGGTAACTTTCTTTTTGCCATTAGTTTTGATTTGAAGCAAACTATAAAGTTTAGTATTTGCGGTTTCCAGCAACGTTTTATTTTTTGAGGGAACATATGTTTCGAGAAGATGCTTCATTGATGAACTTGGTGTTCCTGAAGTAGTTGCCAAGGACATTTGATATAGCAGTCTTGATAATTTCAAAGCAACAACTTCATCGGTACCTCGAAGCAACTTCTCGATGGGCACAACCTTCATTTTTTGAGTATCGTATCTTTCCCAAAGACTTGAAAGAATATTCCCAACCTGAACAAAATTTAACGTAAAGATTTAACGTATTTATAGCGGAGATTTCTTATTGTATGGTTTGTCTCTAATAAAATCTTTTGCCTTTTTTACGCTCAAACCATGATTTATTGGCAGACTTAAAATAATATGTTGTAAAAACCCACGAAATATTTATTTATATATGAACAAAAACAATTAACATACATTTTTTGAAAAATCCGACTTTTCGGTTTTGGAGGCAATTTTTGGGTCTGGGAGTAATTTAATTTAAAAAAAAGGCTTAGATGATCTATTTAGAACAAGCAATGTTTCGTCTCAAACGCTACATTTCATTACTCCTGCGAGACAAAAGATTTAGCGCTGGGCTCTTCCCTTGTCGTTCGACGTTACTAAAGGAATCGTTGTTAGTTTTTTCCTCCTGGTCGCAAGTATCAAATTTTAAAATAATAATTTGAGACAAATATTTGTACCCACCGGAAGTCACCATACAATCTAAAAGTACCCAAGAGGGGTCAATTAGATAGTTTGCAGCACAACAGATGAAAAGCACAAAGACTTACGATCTACAAGACGAGATGTATCGCACAAAATAACTGTGCCAACACTGTCTAAATTCTAACCAAACTTTTTGAAGACTTGGCAATGTAATAGGATTGGAAAAATGCTTCTGTAAAATTTAATTTTATATTATTTATCCATACTATCTTTTTGTTTTTAATTCATTATAGAGCCTCAGCTAGACTTAAAGGTCATTTTAAAACGCCAATTGCGTTTAAAGTTGATTTTTTTTGTACTATATTACATTTAAACTATTTGAATTTGGTTATAATGCATTTCACATTTTGGCGGCAAAGTATTTCATACATTTTTAACTCTACTATATTGTCACTACAGTACTCTGAATTGATACCATGATTTTACTCATGACAACAATGGTACATGAATTATTTGTTCAAGAGTTGAAATACGCTGTTACTTCCCCAGACATCCTATTAGTTTGTTCCTTAAGGAAGAGTCTTTGTATTAGAACTTCAATCAAATAGATTATGAGAGGGTAGTTAAAATATAAACAAACCACAAACCATCTCAAGCCTTTATTTTTTTGATTGAGATTTGATTGATTTGATTTAATATAATTATTGAGACAAGCATATAATCACGGGCAGAATCAGCCAGGTAACAATGTATACTATTTTTAATAAATATATTACACGATGACTCGAATGTTATTCGAGTTAAATAATATTGAAATATATGCAAAAAGTTACGTGCGTTTAGAAACTGCACCGTACGAAACGTATTTCAACTTTTTCCTCAAACCTGTCAATGCCCATATTATTTACCGAAAAGAAATTTTACCACACGGACAATTATTTAAATTCAAATCCCAAAATTCTTCAAAAATTTTGAAATGCTAACATAACATTTATAAACAGCGAAAAATATAACAACAATTAAATTATATATATACTAGTAAAAACACCCGTCCCAATAAGGACGGAGATTAGGGGACAGGAGAATTTAATTTTAAGATTTAAGTTAAGTGCGTTGCCCAGCTCTAGCGTTCATCAATGTGCAGGTAATTGTTTGTGTAACCAAGAAGAGAAAGGCTGTTGAGAGTTGCACATGTGCATGCGTATTCCCGTCCACTCGCTCATAAGCGTAGCAAAAAATGTTTCCTCTCTATGTAAACTCAAATCTCCCCACTACTCCACACTTTATCACGCACGCTTCGGCGTTTATTTATTAGTGATATAAATTTTTAATCAATTATACGTTTAAATTTAAATAAATTAAAATATGCCAAGAGCACAAACTCAATCCCCAGAGTTATGAATAAACCCCGAAAACTCGATATTTCGTGTTTGGGCATCATCTAACTAATGGGAAAGTTCAAGGGTCACCTAGGACAAATAGAGGAGTAAAGAGTTGTTCCCGATTTTAATTTTTGAAAAGAAAATACTTTTTGAGTTAATTGAATCTCCAGTACGAGTAACGCTGGAAAAACACTTTTATGTGATTGTTACGCACGGACAGCAAAGTAGGGGCATAAGAAATAAGATAATTAAAGTGGAGAACTAACCAGGTAATTAAAAATGTATTAATATGGTTTAGTATGTTAATATTATTATTATTTTGCTCGTTAACAAATATAATTCACCACAGTTGTCTTGTTTTTAATGTACATCCGTCAGTGTGTTTAAGTATTGCGCTTCAAAAAAACACTACCTATAACCGTTTGACTTTCACCACAAACATGCCTCTATTTATTGCCCCATGGGGTATTATTGGAATGGAGTATTTCTTTTAGTTTGGAGCGTTCAGCATGGGGTACGATGGTAGATTTGGGTAGATGCAGAAGTACTAATTTATGACTTATTGTATATAGAAGTTTGAAAAACTGTTCTCCTTACCTTTTCACCGAATAGAGACCCTAATTCCGTTATATTTACATATCCTTGTAAGCAATTGTGAAAGATTCCAGCAATTTGAATATGAGGGTCGGTAATGCCTCCGTCTCGTACTAGGTGCAAAGAGGCTCCAACTGTGTGCAATAATCATTTATTGATTGATTAATTCTAACATAACCTTTAATATAATCATTACGTTACCAATTTTGTTCTCAGCACTTGGGAGCGGTTCTCGGCTAACAACTATTTCGAGGGATTTCAGCAGTGAAACTGCATTTTGATGGTCAACCTCAACTGGTTGCATTTTGTAACACTCCTTGTAGCAAACTATAGCCGGAAATGATATGCATTAATAGTAATTATTAGTTGGTCTAATAGTATTAATTCCAATCTAAAATATAATATAAGGTTGCCAATTTGCAAGTTGTCATCTCAAGAAGTGGTATTTTTTTCCACGAAATTCTGTTACCATTTGTCATGTGAAGATTTGAGTTGAAAGTATTTAAGGAGAAGCATTAAGGTATATTATAAAACTGCTGTTTATTGACAGGCTAATTAGGCCATTGTAAAACGCATAATTAGTTCGACCTTCCAGAAAACTTACGCTGGAAGGAAATTGCGTCAGAGTAAATTTCAGAGGTATGCCGGATTTCGCTTGATGTTACTTTATACAGGTCTAGATACAATACACGGTCTTCTACGTTTTTGTTGGTGTCAAAGTGTATGGAGAAGGTCGTTTTTGAATCGCCAACCGCAGTATAAATAGCATATGTTTTGCCGACCACTTGAAAAGCTCTAACATATTCTATGTTTTGCGCTTCCTTAAAAATTGCTTTGTCGCTAACAGCCCGTAGCTTATTATTGAGTGCAACGGCAAACCCAAGGGGAGTATTTCCTTTGGAACCAAAAACTCCCATATAATTGTCGTTTAAGCTTTTTACATAAGTCAGAATGTTAGGCACTATTTTTGTTTCTTGCACGTTTTGTCTTTTTTTATTGATAATTTTCTTGAGCAGAGCCGCCACCTTGATTGAAATTGGAGGTAATAAGTAACCTATTTATTGCTATTACTTTTAGCAGATTACTGCCGTTTATTACAAGGCATAAATATATCTGCATAGAAAAGCTACTACCCCATAATTGGGTTGAGGACCGGATGATACAGTTTTCAAAGTAGAGCAAATTCTATTGTGAAGTAACTGTTTTTTTAGATTGAGCCCTATCATTTTAATTAGAGTAAAAGTAAAGGAGCTGTACATTTGCAACAAGTTAAATATTCCTAGTTAAGCTTTAGGAACATCAATCATCATCATGCAATGAAATAGAATGTTTTGGGTTGTTTTTTTACCAAAATCAAAATGCACCAGCAATTACCGAACCCGAACCTATACTTAGATGCACGTTTATGTACCGTTTACGTCCCTTTTTATAAGGTAAATGTTTACCGTATAACCAAGTTTTGACTATTACACAAGACGTTCAGCCATAATAACGGAATTTACTACACATCGTATTAGATAATCTTTTAGGAGACAATTTTTTTGCCCTAATCAGTATTAATTTATATTGTGATGTTAGGACACTATATAGGAATCAAACAAATACATAGTATGTATGCAACATTAACTCCATGTGTTCCATACAAATTATAAACTGATTCTTACTCTAATATTATAATCTTACTCTGTATAGTATGAACTTATTGTTACAGTATAAACCGAAACCTATCCTAAAGATCAGAGATTTTATGTGAAACAGAAAGGGATTATAAGGATTTTCTAAATTTGAAAAGAGAAAATATATCCCAAAATATTTGTTTATGGACAAAATGGGGTGCATACCTTGTCTCCAAAATATTTTGCAACGTAATCAACCGTGATACGATCTTCGGAAAGAGGATAGTACAAAATTAGGCACTCAAGCATTGTACTATCAAATAATGTTCCTTCTTCCAATAGAAGTTTGGCAACGGCTAAAATTAAGTCAATTGATTAATTACAAATAATATGTAAGTGACGTGCAACTCAAATATATTACCAAGTGGCCGCCGAATATAATTATATTGTCTCTTTTCTTTCCTGTTGTAGCACTGTGCGAGTAGGTCCAGAACATAAATCATTCTATCCAAATTCTTATTAGTAGCATGTTTTATTTTGATTACAGATGTGATTTGGGTTCTTGCGGTCTTATCTGTAATCACATTTTGAGATTTATCAAACATGTAATTTCATATCTACTAACTTTCAACTACACGTTCTGTTTTTATAATTGGCAAAAATCATGCTTCCAAAGCAAATCTGAAATTGGTTCATAGGAAGTTGTTTGTAATTATACTATATAATTAAAAGCAGTATGGCATGCGTCGTGGTCAGGCACCACTGCTCATGCGCCAGAAAAAAGGCATGCGAAAGAGGGAGGGGATGACGATGAGATAAGTCGTGTTCTAGGGTATCCCTTATTTTCTGGCGATCCCGGGTCCCTTGACTAAAAAAATATAACGGGAAAATTAATTAATTTGGTTTCTAGATAAGCCAATAAATTTAAATAGGTCAAAAAGACGCTTAATTTATTACGTTTGGCACGTTAGCTTGTTTAAAAATTAAAAGACGGTTCAGAGTGCTTAGAACGATGAGGTCCACTGCCCTTAATCCAGGGTTTAGGAGCATTCATTTAACTTAGACAGTGCCAAATTTGAGACCCGCTGCCAGCATAGTAAGAAGGTTGTGGTGTGGTACCCTGGAAAGTTACGATCATGGAGAATGGGTCAGTATGCGCACGGTGGTGTTCAGCCTTCACGCAATGCATAGGCTCCTCGTTGGTCAACTGCACGTTCAAGGCAACCCAGAACCTCTTTTGCCTGTCTCCAGTCAAATTACAGGCCGATACTACCCTCCCCCACTCACTAACACAAGCATATTTTGGCCAGGCTAAAGGCAAATGTCAAAGAGCAAAAGAGAAAAGAACTAATAGGATGAGATTGTGTGAGTTCGAGACAAATAGAATATGGGTATGGGTTCGAGTACCCAAAACGTAAGATATTTTTTAAGTAAAATAAGGTAAGGCAAGTCTGAAAGTAAATTACTCTTAATAAAAGTAAAAGTTAGAATAGGTAAGATGACAGGAATAGACCGTTTACATGGATAACTTTTGCGCTTTTGACTTTTGCGGAAACTCTCCGCTTCATAACCATTGCCTTTTTGCTTTTTGGTCAATGTTTGCATGTGCTAATGAGTGGAGGAGGGTGATTTTGGCCTTTTGAGTTGACTGTAAAGTTCTGAGATCTGGAGCTAATGGGGCTTCTGTTGGGCAGTGAACGTGGGGTTGACCACCGAGGAGCCTCTTGCTTAGGCAGAGGCTGAGCACCACCGTACGCATACTGACCCATGTTCAACATCCACAACCGCAACCTTCCAGGCCTCCACTCACCACTACCACAACACCGACTTTTTTCTGTGCTGGTTACTGTGCTGCCGCCGGAATTAGATCTCGGCACCTACCCAAGTTAGGACCTAGGTCCTTCCCCCGGGTTACGGGCCTTGGGCTATCATTTTTATTTAAACAGGTCCTATCAAGATGTAAATGAGTAATTTTGTTTATTTGAATTGTCTGTAATTCATCAAATATAAGCCACAGCTCTGATCCAACTATCGGAAATTTTTCAATTAGAATAATTGAAATATTTGGTATTTTCAAAACATGACTTTTATTTCCTGGTTTTGAAGCAGGTAATAACTTTCATCCTTTTATTTGAGGACCGTTTAAAATTATTCAAACAGTAAACTGTTGCGACCTTATACTAGCGAATTGTTACATATGTTGTTCAGTAGTCATATCACATTGCTATTATTAGAATGTAGTTTAAAAAATGTCCCAGGACAACTTTCTCATTATAAATCTCATTGTAAGGAATTTTATTGCTATACCACCAAAACGAGGGTCTAAAACGGGGTAGGTCTCTGCATCTCAGAAGGTAAATTTTTATGTGTATAAAATATAGCAAGGACAACTCAAAAACAACTCACCTGAGAAATCAGTTATGAACGTGATTAGCACTTTCAAAATTTCTGATTCTGTTTTGAAGTGTCGTCTATTCACTTTACTCATTTTATCACCAGGAAAGGCAGTGAGCAATTCATAAGATGTACGTAAGCCCCGTTTGTATGTCGAGTCATGTGATGTAGCACCTTCGACAATTTTGGCAATTGCAACAAACTGCTTCCGAAATGTGTTACTAATGCACCATGCTCTGATCAACTCGACATTACTTTCACCGTTCTCATTACTACTGTTTGCCGTACCCTGAGGCATAATGGCCTCCTCAACATTAGTACACTGCCAAAACAACATTGATTCCCATTCTTCTCCTGTGGCCAATGTAACCAAATTCAAAAAATCCCCATGTACAAACCGGTCGTGCAAAAATTTCAGCATTCCGCGTTGCACAGTATCCTTATTTTGAGAAGCTTGGCTCGACCCCAGTATTACAAATTGATCATCAACTGCCAATGTAGCACACGTTGCAAAGGCGTAATTACTTTCAGTCTCATCGTGAAACAGTGCTACATATTGTTTTTGAGTGACAATTTCTTGGTCATGACGCAACGTTGTTACCAGGCCTGTAACATTCCAAATGCCAATGAGAGATGTATTCGGAATGTAGTCACTCCATATTTTTCCAGATGTGTCAATGTTATCTAAACTTGGTTTCTCAGTCGGAACCAATAACGTGTAAATTTCGGCCAGTTTATCAAGCTCGTCGTCACTTCTTCCAAAGGCAATACCGTTTTCCAGTACTACAATGTCTTGTACCAAAGTTGGATCGGAAAACGGAACGAAAATGTAGAGTGATTTCTGTAGCATAATAGCATTTACAAAGGCAATTTGTAAACCTTTTGAATACTTGCGTACTTCTTGAATTGAAACATTTTTGACTGAGTAGTCTTGGAACCATGTCTGGTAGAAATTTAATTCCGGTTGTAAGAGAGACAACATTTTTACATGAGCATGGTTTTGTGGATTATATTTCTAAGGATTTAGAAATTTAAAACATTATTTACTACACATTAACTTGGACTAAAACTCCTTTAATTATTTTGGCCCCTTGTCACTTCAAGCAAGCAATCAAGACATAATCTGATATGTACTTTTTTAATAGCATAAGAACCGGATTTGATTACTTAGCAACATATGTTGAAAGGTAGTAAACCCCTTGTGACCACGGTGGTGTAGTTGGTGTGTTATGATTATGAGCAACTAATCTGCGACTGGAGGAGTGACGACAGCCTGTCGCTGAAGGCCCGTACCCACCCTCAAATGCTGCTACAAATGATCAAACGTCATCAAAAGGCCCCTTGAAGGGCCTTCTACTTGATGCAATAATCACTGGATATGAGACCAATCAGCAATGAAATAAATTGCTGAACTCAGACAGTCCTGTGGCATATCTCATTTATTGACGGTCTAAATCTAGTCTGAGTAATAAATCTCCTATGTGCTACCACTTAACCTACGGGTTCAACTAAGGGTTCTCTGGAGATATCTTGCCTAACCTAGTTGGGCATGCTCCTCCTGCTTCAGGTCTCAAGCGTATCAGCATCTTATACAGTTTCGAATTTCAAACGTGTGACTTACCAATTTTATGACACACATAGGAATCACCCATGGGTTTTACAGAACAAAAAATTTATTGAAATGCCATCTTTTGAAAGTTTTTACAACTGCATAATTGGTTTTAAAATTTGCTCACACTGTAGTATGTCGTATATTTGAACAAGTTAACTTGAATTTTATTTTATACTTGAAAAACTCCACATTCTAAAATTTTCTAAATAATTTTTCTTCTGTTAGCTAGAAATAATAAATGTATTTTTAACTTTGTTGATGTGTTATATGGCGAGGTTGGATTCATACTCAAGATGAAATACGACGGAAGTAGTAATGTTCAATATTTTCAATAAATTAACAATTAATAATGCAGTATTTACCGAGATGTGTTGAAACTGATTTTTTAAATAGCTCGCGGTGGTTGTGAGGACTTATTATTTTAAGCTCACAAGGTAAGCTCCACAAGTGGGTCCTAAGTTGAGATACGACACATGCCTAACCTCTCTGGACCAACTTCTTTGGTTAAACGCACAATTTTTAAAATGGCGGCAACTTTCATAAAAACGGTTTTGGATTTTTTGGAAAGTTGCAGAAGGGGATACGTAAAACACCAAATTTCACGGCTAAAATCCAATAAGGATTTTTAAAAAATTCAAAATCAAGTTTCCATTCGGCAATCAAGAATTTTTATTCCTGAACGTACTACTACAAACTAGTAGCCCCTCAATTAAATTCCTCTCACCATCAATAACGTTCTCCCTATCCAAATTCCCTAACTAACACCACTTACGCATTCCTAATGTCTGGTTTTATTAAATAAGATGCAGATGGCCCGCAGAGTAGATGGTCAATCGTTTTATGGGCCTAGTCGACAATGAGAGGATACCAACCTGACGCCTAGAATCTTCTTTAAAGGGTTAACCAGTAAGTAAGCCAACGATTTAAGCCATGGTTTAAACAAATTTGTTTTCTTTAAATTAATGTCTGGTTTAAACCAGGGCAGGGAATAGCTTTACTATCAATAAAAGTGGGTTGTTTTTCTCAAAATTTTGATTTCTTGGATTATTAGCACTAAACATTGTTTCTTAATTTTTTCAAGGCATATTTGAAGCCTTGGCAAAACGAAGAAATAAAACGGCTTTTTAATCCCTTCAACCAATTTCTTGTTGATAAGGGAACCACAACCGGGAACCTTTAACTGAGCTGTGGTGCGGCCGTAGCTTCCGCCTGAGAACCGCAGGTGACTATGCAAATGAAGGCAGTTTTTAGCAATGCCTCAAGGCTATTGGGAAACATCGGCTAATTTTCAAATCTTCTGTCTGTGTATGTCTACTAACGGAGTTACGGGCACACACAAGGTCAGAGGCAAGCTAATTTTTTGCCTATTCTCTTTTACGGGAAAACTAACAGCAAAAGCTTTTCTGCTCTTGACTTTGATTCCAACTCATGTTCTCATGCTGCCTAGTAAAGAGATATAGAAGCTCTTAACCACTAGGCATACTCTGCCGGGTAAGTGTGCACTTAAAACTTTGTTGATTGAAATCAGTGGAATTCAGGTAGAGTACTTTACTTTCTACTTCGAAGGTAAGTTATCACTCAGTTTATTGGATTTAGACAAGCCCAGGTCAATAAGAAGAGAAAAATTATTCTTACCATTATCTCAAGGCAGCAAGCCATACCTTGGTTGTAGATAAACACAAGAGTTGCTGCAAAAAATGAAAAACGTATAACTTCCATTATACAGCAACGTTAATATTTCTGCAAATGTAGAGATTGAGAAAAATAATTTGACTTGTATTGGGCAAGAACTTTTAGGAAGACTTCAATGCAAGTGATGAGGAGTAAAAAAAAGACTGGACTAAAACTTGACAATTAGGCTCTTTTATAAGCAACTGTTTACGTTTAGATGAAAGCAAGATTGCCAATAGAAACTTACGAAGGTTGGAGTAGTTCTTTCCCTTTTGTAATTAATTTGGCAAAGAAAAAAGCCAACGGTTAAAATCTGGATTAGTTCTACTTAGGACTAGTAGCAATTAGGAACAATTTCTAAAAAAATTGTAGTACGTAGTACAGTAGAACATAAAGAAAGCTATTGTATCTCCAAAGATGGTAAGGCATACCTAGTAAAGAAAGGACCCACGAAAGTGGAGTACTTATTAGGATAAAATATGCCATACTAACCTTGTAAAGCGTTGAGTTGATCAATCCACTCAAAACCGAACATCCCTTAACTCGGCGAACACAGCTTTTGACAGCTATTTAGCCCAAAAGACAATTGACTTAATTATGCAGTAAAAGATACAAGTTAAGATAGTTAAGTTCACGTTAAGTTACGTTAGTTACTTTAGATAGCAACGAAACATAAAAGTAAATTTGATGAACATTGAAATTAGGGATTCCAAAATCAATAGGAGAAGCAACCAGAGAATAGTTTTTCCGAACCCCGCAAAAATTTTACCTCCCACGTGCTTACGTACACTAGCAAATAGGAAAAATAGAGGGAGAGAGAGAATGAAAGAGAGAGAGAAACATGATGCGAATATGACGACAATAGAAGCTTCGTGTGCATCTCCCCTCCACTTAAAAATTTAGCCTTAAAAATTAACATGTAAATTTTTATTCAAAGAAAGCAAGGTAAACCTGATACTGTGTGACCTTGTTTATTGGCCTTCTGTTAATGAGCCTGACCAAACAATAACTCTAGAATAATTTGCTTTATCTTAATGAATATGTAATCCTACAAGAAAATGTTAGCTTTTGCAGGTACACAAAAATTTTTTTTTTTGAAAAATTACCAGGTTCAAAACTACGATCCATAAGGTAGACTAATAACAATAATAATAATAACTAGGTTTGCTGTAACAGATTATAAATTCTCAAGCTTCAAAATTTGTAAGTATCTTTGATTTACTCCGTTCTACTATTCTTGTACTTTTCTTAAGAAGGCAGCAAGGTATGGGATAGGATGGCAGAAGAAACTCATAATGTAAAAGTATCGAGCCCCGGGGAAAATCTACCTCTCTTACTCCCTTCGTCAAGTAAATTTTGCATTGGAAGAGAAAAAAGAAGAGAAAAATAATCGTGACGCTAAAATTTGGGACGACTCATAGTGCTACGCTTGTAGCTCTGGGGGATGAATGAGCATAAGCAATGAGGTGCCAATTAGATTAGCAGAAAATTGTAGGGTATGTGGGGTTTTCAGGTAAGGTGTTTCAATGCTATCGGTGTTTTTTTGTCTTTGGTCCCCTGAAAGAAGAATGGATACCTTATTTAAGTATCTTCAAATTACTTAAATGACTTCGTATAATAAAAGAATTCAATTTCCTTAAATTTAATTTTTGTTTAAGCTTTATTTCAATACTGTAATGCTGCGAGGCGATGTTAAGTAAAATATACTATATTTGCTAACTACAAATTCCTCCTCGGTTGCTACCTATGTATAAATGTGAAAATTGCATGGTACTTTACTTTTTTTTCAAATCAAAAGATGGCGCTTTAAAAAACCAGTTCTCTGGCTGAATAATAGCATGCAGCACAACTGTGAGTTGCCCTTACGAGCAGGAACTAGGATGCAAGGATACAATTTTTTTGCAATACAACTTGCAAACTCGATTCAACGATTCAAGGAATTTGAATAATTGAGATTTGCTAGATTGCAACTAAGTTTACTGAAGTGTTCACCTAATGTCTTCATATTGCTGTCTCATCAAAAGACGCCAATGCTCAATAACGTAAAATTTGTATGGGAAGTTGAGTGGAAGGTTATTTTTAAATTTACATTTTGAAGTACTTAACGTTTTTTTACATGGGTGTTTTAATTTGAAAATTTTATAAATACATTTGAATTCATGTATAATACTAGTTTGGACTTTCGTCAATGGAATTTCAAAATTTTCATTAGTAAAAGGCATTATTAATCGTATACAATTACACTGTGGAGACCGAGCTAACAATACAACTAATTTAAACTTCTATTTAATCACTTCATATTTTACTGTTCATATTTTATTTGCTTTTAAATGAGATAACGTTAAGTTACAACTTGCAGTATACGTTTAATTACATTCAATTCTGTTCAATGCGTAATGAATTGTTTGGGTATTTAGGTGTAAGACCACTTAGGTGGGCTTCTAACTATTATTTAAATTAAGATTATGGAATTTGACTTGAATAAAGTTTAAAAGAAAATGAGTATCTTGTAATTTGGCACAGCGAAAAATTAACACATTTGAAATTGTTTGTACTGTCCTGCCGCCCTGCAATTCTCATTAGTTGGCTTATGGTCGAAATCTAACATGGGAACTGTTTCAAATGTAACACGTGTTGGCCTATGCGACCCTAGTAGGCTAAAAGTTCATAACGCAATACCAATATGTTTGGCCCAAGTTTTTTATAAATGAATAAACTGTTTTTTTAGAATTTTTTAAAGTTTTCGATTTAAAAATGGTTTCTGAAAAAAAAATTTCAAGTAGTCATTAAAAACTTCCAATCAGATCTGGGCATTAGGTTCGGTTTCCTTTGCAGTTAACGAAAATTTTGTTGTAAATATCCAAAATTTGATGTGCTTATTGAAAACTTAATGAAATCAAAATTTCGATGTGTGTATCAAAGTTTCGATAAATATATCGGAAACGTGAATTGTATTTAAATTTCGATGTAGAAGTATAAAACAGATGCTGGGCTAATTCGAGGATCTAATTTGGAGAGTTGCCAATGCCTACTAGAAAAATTTTCCGATTCATTTTTTGAAAACCCCTATAAAAATTAAGCCTTAGTTTTTATTGCTTCAAAAAGGGGATCATGTCGCATAAAAATTAAAAATTAAAAAAAAAAGGATCAATCAGTTTATAAATTTTACAACAAATTTGAGCCAAAAACATTGGTTTTGGGTCATGACCTTTTAGCCTATTAGGGTTACGTATGCCTAGGGATGGGCGTTTTCGTTTCGTTTCGTTTCCTCAAGGAAACGGAAACAAAACGAATGACTTGGAAACGGAAACAAAACGAAGATTTTTTTTAAACGCAAACGAAACGGATACGTAAAAAATTCTATCAGTGCGGTATAGTGGGCAAATGGGTTCGAATTTTTGTGCATATAATACACGAAACGTTAAATAATGTCCATGGTTATGATTTATAACTACAAAATAATATTAAATAATCTATTAAAATAAAAATTTATCATTTAAATTAATATTTTGCTAAAACTTTTGCCATCAGAATTACAAATACGGAATTTTTGTTTCATAAAGTAAACCTGGATGCACAACGCGTTTTTTGAAGTGTCTACTTATCATAATCATTGCAGTAAAAATATTGCGTTTTTACTGTTTTTTTAAGAAATTAGCCAATTTTGAATTGCGTGAGAAATGTTTAGAGGTTTTATGACAAAACAAATGGATATGCATGAAAAAGGCAGTATTTGAAATAATGTATGAAGCAAAATATTCAATACATAACTTCAACAATATTTTGTTATAAAATTTTTACTTTTTCTGATTATTTCCCGTTTTCCAGTTTCCTCCAAAAAGGAAACGGAATAATGGTCTCGATGATTGTAGCCCCCCCCCCCC
>VYYI01001860.1:0-17240 GCA_021029175.1 Bilobella aurantiaca
AGTCTAATTTCAATTACGTCCCAAAATGTTTTAATGTAAACACACGCTGAGTACGCTGACTCTGAAGCGTCACAAAAACCACAAAGTTCAAACACAACTTACTACTACGCCTTACTAAAAGGTTTGACACATCTTGGAATTTTAATCTTTTTTAAATTATTGATACCCTGGATATACCCTTCCCATTACTTGCGCAAGTGATTCGGCAACTCGCCGTCCCATTCTAATTTGCGAGCGCATTTTCCTACTTCCACAGTTGCTTGCCAGAGCTGCTGAAAGACGATTTTGGCCCGAATCGTCACTGGCGCCAGTAGGCCGAGAGGGGCAAATACTCTTGAGAGTTCAGAAAGGCCGGACCTCTTGGTGGGCCTTAAGTCCACCTGGGGGTAATAACCTGTAAACTCGAAAAAATCTAGTGACGAGTAATACCCAAAACCTTTCTGATAACATCAGACTTAATTTCCTTATTTTGTTCCACCAATTGTTTTGGAATAGAACTTACCACTTTTGGAGTGTTAGAATCCAACTTACATAATTCTAACCCAGCCAAACTGACCAGCTGAATGAGTTGATGATGGATTCAGACGGCCTCGTCTTCATTTGTCGGCGATTACTAGAAAAAACCTAAGTTTAGACTAAGCTAAGGAATTTAATCTTAGTTCAAAAAAGCCAGAGAGAATTCCTTGCCACGAACGCACTAGGGATTCCCGTCTCTTCCTCACGTTATTTTGTCCGCCTTAAAACAGAAGTACCGCCAATCCAATTTGAGGTAGCTAAGCTCTACTACCAGCAATTGTGCAGGCTCCTCCGTAGCTTGTATCCTCTGTCATTACCCCATGCCACCTACGAAGACATGAAGAAAGCTTACTTCAGAGAGGAGACTAACGAAGAGAATTGGTGTTTGGCAAATGAAAAGCTTCCTCACTCAAGCCGAGCTGCAGTGTTTGTGGCTCAAAATTCCTACGAACTAGCAGTTCTCAACAAAGGAAACTTTCTACGCAGACTTTGGATCAAGCTGGGAGCCGTCGAATTTTTATTCTGCAAAGAACTCACATTCCATGCCCCACTACTACGAGCTGACATAAAAGATTACTAGACCAGAAATAGTTTCTCGGCGAAGTTTTACCTCCAGAAGCCGCTCCCGAAGTTTATAGTGACGAGAATCGCTCAACTTAGACTGTGCCACAACAGCCTTCTAAATGGCGGAAAATAAGTGAATCTGGGATCATTTAAGGAAGAAGCATGCAAGTTTTGTGGTTCTCGCTTATCGTCCCACCATGGCCTGACAGAATGTCCCTCCAGCGACCGAGAAAGAGCAAATATTACAACCGGCTTATCACTCCATCCTACAACAACTGCATTCGACCATTTTGTTGACTCCCTCGCTACAACCTGCCTCAAGCATGATACATACAAGAAGTACCACGTCTTCATATCCAATGACGTGTCTCGACACTTCAGTTTGTAACTACCCCAAGCAGCGAGTTCTTGATGCGGCTTCCTCTGCTCTTGCCGCCCTTTTGAGAGTCATTGCACTGGACGTGGCTCTAACAAAGCTAAACAGCTCCTGCGGCTCTACAAGGGCAATAGTGCATTTGCTTACGACTCTGCTTCTCGGGCCTTGCTATTTTTAATCAATAACCTTGTATTCCAAACTACTGTGAGCAAATACTTCAATTTGTAGTCGTATTCTACTAAATAATTTTTAAACAAATGTGACCTCATCGTTTTATTATCTTAAACATTTCTTTTGATTCTAATAATACTAAGTGGACTATGATATGTTTAGCTGTTTAGCTACAAATGTAATTGGTAAATTTTACAATACTCTCGTACTCATGTTGATCTTGGCTTGCCTTATATCAAAATAAAATTTATCATCATCAATTCCTTGCGACCATTTGCTGTAATAGCTAAAAGAAGCCTGCGTCTGTTGTTTAGGCTATAAGTTGTTGTTATAATAAATAATATAATATTGTTGGAGGTATAATTAGTAATGTATACTCATATTCGGGCAAGTATGCCTGGTTTTTTTTAATTTGGTCAGAGGAATCCGAAATCTATTTCTCAGGATTTTGACGAAGATAATTTTTTAGACTAAATCCTGTATGCTGAAACCGAATTTGAAAGAATTTTTATTCAGAAATGGGCAGGAGTAAAGTAGAGGTGGCACATGTGCCAACCTGCTGTACCCTCTTTCCATGTACCCTCCAGGGAAATTGTGCATTGTTGCCAAGTCTTCAAATATTTGCCAAAAAAATTTCATCAAAATCCAAGAACCTGCCCTAAAATAAAATTTTTCCAATAATATAAATGATAAGAAGATTGTTTGAGTTTTGGTAAATTTTATTTCCATCCAGTTACAAGGCTTTGAGTATCACTTTGAACCAGACTAATAAATGCTATTGGTCCTACACAGCATCAGGAACATTACAAGTCTCATGATACTAACTCCATTTCCTAAAACCAACGCAATTTACAAAAAAATGATACAATATACAATTTATATTTTTCTTAAACTTACTTTAATACAGCTGGAAATAATAACCGCTCTCCATATGGGCTCATCATTTTTTAAAACGCAAAACCCAACTCGGAGTGCGTTCAAAAGAATTTCAGCCTTTGTAAAAAGAATGATTGTAAGAATTACATACTTGTTTAATGCTCTATTTTCAATCTCTGTAATCTTAAATATATTTTACATTTTCGGAGACTAAATTTGAATGAGCGTGGTTGAGAGCTGAACTACGGCTAGAACCGGCCACAAATGGAACGTCTTCATTAAAAACAATATTAACTTCATAGCCCAAACTTTCAAGCCTTTCTCCATTGGCAACCAGTTTAGCTGTTTTATTGAGCTGTACAAAAAAAAATGTAATTTAACAAGAATCCACACTTTTTCAACAGCACTAATTAATTGTTCAAATCGAGACTACAGCTTTATGATCGCTAAACTTACGCTTTCGTCCACCCGAATTTTAGAATTAGATTTTAAAATAGTTTCAAGTACATCATCAAAAAAATTTCGAAGCACGAATTTGATGTTGTGGTTATGTATGTGCCAAATTCCGATTGCCTCAACGTGTGGGTTTTCAGCTGCCTTAAAATGTATACAAAAATTGAATCAACAGCTCTTACAAGTATGTTCTAAGCAACAAAAATCTAGATTTTTTTATACAAAAATTTATTGTTCTTGATTGCTTAATTTAGCTTAATTATTTTATTTACCTTTTTTAAATCAGAGTCCACCTGTAGAGAATGAAAAATTTGCTTATAAACGTAACGCTCGGAGTTAACTGCTGAAGAATCTCTCAGATTTTTGTCTCCATCCCATCTAACCTTATTTGTTAATTCAACAGCCCGGTAGCGAATGAACTGGTCGGCTTCGTACCTTTGCAACTTTCACCAATAATAAAGTTAACAATTAAGTGCATTTATAAGTACTTAAGTACTAAATTCATACTAATTTATAAGTATAATAGTACTAAGTACCTAAGTACTATTATACTAACTCACAATAAATCCTTGCCTAATCCAGTCCATTTTATTTGCCCGTAAACTTTCATTGAGAAAGCCAATTGTCTTGGGGTATAAAGAGGCTTCAATCAGGTATATTGAAACAAGTATGCTTTGTACTGGGCTCAAAACGTTGGGACCTTGAACGAGGCGCTTGGAAAATGCTATCGATTTGTATTTTCCGGCGGGCACGTCCGCCTAAATTTAATATAGGTATTTTATCAGTCGATCATCAGTAAGACGTAATGTAACATACGTAAAAGTAATATAAACCAGTGTTTACAGTTTGGAGTAGTAATAAACAAAGTTAGTTATAAATAAATTACTTGACTTAATGTAACTTGAGTTAATAAATGTGTCTCATACAAATATTCCTTCCAAGTTTGCATTGCTGTTGTTTGAATTTGAATATAGTGCATAAACTTGAGAATTTCAATCAAATTTAATTCCTTATTCAAAGAGGCCTTATTTTCAATTATTTGGAAGAAATGCTTTTAAAAGCTGAGTCTAAAATCCTATGTTTTATGAATTGGAATAAAAGTTGTAAAAAAAATCGGACCTGAATCTGATGTTGTTTGGCAGCCGTTTCAAAGATTTGACTTTGAGTTAAATGATGAGCTGCAACAATAGTATATTTGTATTCTTTGAACATTTCCTGGTCAGATTCACTTCGATTTCCAATAGAGGACGAACGATAGAAAATATTTGAAATTCTGATGTTCTTAAGCGAGGAGGTAATGCCACGTTTCGCCGTACTCGAACTTGATGGTAGTGGCCCGCTTGACGTTAGACTATTTGGCGCTTGAAGTCGGTTTTGTTGTTCTGTCAATTTGAATTCATCCATCTACAGTTTCGTTAGTAAATATATTAGTAAATTAGTAAATAAGTATTAAAGAAATACACTAACATTTTTAACTGTGTTCATATTGCTGTTAGGCAAAGCAAAATGAAGCAGAATTACAGAAATTTTTATATTCCTTTTTTTCAAATTCTTATACTCCAAAGAAATTGATATAAAATGAACGTTTTCAGTTGCCTGTATAGTTTCTAACAATCATAAATGAAAATTTTAAACAACTTTACTTATTTGATCACTTATAGAACGGAATACTTTCTATTGATAAGACCTCACTGTCTATGTGATTTCTAATATGTATGAAGTGTGTTGTTTGTCGTGTTACATTGGGATAAAGATCCAAGTTCAGTTTGGACAGCACGGACATGGCAGATCCATATGGCGAATCAAATACGATCAGTAGCTCTTTTTCATAGTAGAAGAAACCAAAAAATTTAGAGTTACTTTCGACTACCTGAAAAAAATTAATAAGAGAAAGCATGCAAGCTAAACTGAAAATTTTAGGCATAGTTTTTTATTCTTCAAAAATTGTAGGCGCTTACAGTATTATAAGCCAGAGTTGACTTCTTGAGATCAGTTGCCAAGCTTTGCTCAGACTCAATATCCACAATAATGCATTTGGAGCCCTTATTAAGTTTGAGCCCTTTCTCTTTGTATTTGATGACCTGGGCCACTGCTGAGAGCTAAAAAAATAGTAAAAATAAAATAGTTCTTGTTATGGAACAGTTTTTTAATGTGAAAAACTCTATTTATGATATGTGCTTTTATATACTACCTCCTAGATGAGTAACACGTAATGATTGTTGTGGTTTTACATACTAGAAACATTTCCATTTCCAATCACACAAGCCTACTAACTAAGCAAAATTTGGCTTCAAGTTGTTTCTGACGTCTTTAAGCATTTGGTTTGATTTTTGGTTATTTTATTTATTTTTTACGAGTTTATTTATCAAAATAACGTACGAATTTATAAACTAGTAAAAATGCTCAAATTTTTTGTATATAATCTTACAACAGGATCTGGCGTTAATTTATCTCCAATTGGCCTCCACTCGTTCAAAATTTGTACAACTTCTTTATGTTCCAATTTCCAGAATATTAGATCTACCTCCCAGTTTACATTGAAACGGTGTATAACACCAAATGAGTTATATTGGCTTGAAAATCGGTCCTAAAGTTAATATTATTGATCACATTTATAGCATAATGGAAAACATTGTTTGAAATTCACTGTACACTCCACAATGGTTTTAAGCAAAACAATAATATTCATATATTGATAAATTTGTATTAAAAAATTACCTTCAAGTTAGAAAATGAGGCAACGTCTGCTTCTATTTCCTTGTATTCTTCAAATTTTGTAAAAACGATCGATTTAAATGTTTCATAATTGCTCTTTGTAATGGATTTGTAACATTCAGTGAATTCGCCCATCTACAAGTATTGAATGTATTTAAAATTTCATAAAAATTTCACTCATTTGTTTTGAAATTTCAAAAAGCTACACATATTTTTACCTCGGGGTAAAAGTTGAAACTCTCTTCCGGCCGATTGCTCTCGGAAATGAAATTTCCTAGCAACGATGGAACCAAGCAGACTATTTCCCAAAATATGCCATTCTGTTTTACAGTAACCCCAAAAGGTTGGTACTTGTTATCTCTATTCATTCTCTGAAATAGGGGTTTCAAAGGATTCTTATATAAATACCATTTTACTATATATGCTAGATTACCCTAATATTCGATATAGCCCAGGAATCTGCAAAAGCCTCAAATGCTTTTCTGATTGTAAGACGCGGTAAAGCAAGGTTAATGAGGTGGTATTCAGGTCCAAGAAAAGCATTGTTTTGCCTTCCGGATAGTACTTCTTTTGTCACTATCTCAGTTAGCTGCAATTATGGATTAAATCAGTTACCAATGTATTCATGGAAGTTATAGTAACTATACTTTCGTGAGTAAAATTTAAAGTTAATTTTTTTTTAATTAACTATAATTTACTTTGGTATCCAATAAAAATTGCGTTGAGGCAAATTCTGGGAGTAAAAGGTACATGAATCCAAAATGTGCCA
This sequence comes from Bilobella aurantiaca, assembly GCA_021029175.1. Lineage (NCBI taxonomy): Eukaryota > Metazoa > Arthropoda > Collembola > Poduromorpha > Neanuridae > Bilobella > Bilobella aurantiaca. The sequence goes on from VYYI01001860.1 coordinate 6,441, forward strand.
AGTTCAAAATCACGATCAAGTTTTCTGTTCCTTCTTCAGGAATGCACAAAATTTGTACAAAAATGTACGTCAGATCTAGCAACTAGAACAAGAACAAAAAATGTAACAATAAATTGTAAAATTAGCATTTCAATACTTGGTCAAAGTTATTATAATTCATTTTTACAGTCTTTGTGTGGTTCTCGTGCGTTAGCGTTTCTGCCACTGCGGTTCTAGCTGCCACCACAGCATTTGAAGCATTTTGAATAGAAACTTTTTTCGTTTTATATAACTTAGGTTGCTGCTCTAAGGAACCAAAAACCTAAAAAAAAATCAAATCAGATACGAAGAAAAATTACATTCCAAATTCTACTCTTAAATAAACCCGTACAAAATGTAAAATGTCAATAATGTAGAGCATATCAAGAATCAAAACTTTTCTGCTCAAAAGTTATCATTTGTTGGGCCAAATTTTTAATAAAATTAATACTAAAATAAGTAAATCGCTCAATTTGGGGCGTTTTAGCGTACCGGGATTACTAAAACCACTGTTTGTGAGAGAGCCGGTTTTAGTAAAATAATTAGTTAATAACAACAACATTAAAAAAAAAACTTACGGTGACATTAAATTGTAATGTATCAAGTCCATTCTTCAAACGCACTACATTTGCGTCGAACATGGCTGGTCCATATAACGTCATAATGCTAATTCCGATTTTAAATGGTGCAACATTAGATTTTTTGTCAGTAGTCATAAATGAAATTCCAATGAAATAGTCTTCTTGATTTGGCTGTGACATTAACAAGTGTTGCAGATTTGCAATTCGAAAATTAGCCATAAGTACAAAAAAAAACAGTACCGTTTCCTGAATAAAGTTAATAAAGTTGGCATCGGTTTGTACTTGTGGAACAATTTCTCTAAGCACTTGCTCTACTGATTGTAAAGTCTCTTTATCATTTCTCCATTTCATGTTTGGTGAAATATGAGTAACAATAGGATTAGTCAAGGTAACATTTTGCTTCTGTTCAAAGTCAGCCAATAGGGTTTCCACCTTCAGAAAGACAACTTTTTTGAGTTCACTTTAACATAAAAGTTCTCATTTTATCAACTTACGTTTCTATAAAACTCAAACTTTTTGCTAAATGAAGTTCCTAAAGTTTCAAGAAAGCTTTCATAAAATTTCTGTCGTGGAACTAAAATTTCAAGCGTGCTCAATTCTGGGGAATTGGTGTCGGTTTTCAACAATATTCCGACTTTAAAACACTTCTCCGGATCCTATTGAAAAACATTTATCAATTATAAAAGCCAATTACTAGAATTTCAACGTAGGTTTAGAATGTTTGAAATCAATCAATCAACCTGCTGAGCTTAACTTAAACATAAAGTTAAGGTTTAAAATGTTGAAAACAATACTTGTTTCAAATTTAACGTTTCTTAAAATATCGAAATTACCTGTAGTTTAGGTTCATTCAATGCCATTTTAATAGTTTCTAGTATGGTTTCCGAACGAGACGTTTTCCCTTTAACACATGAAACTGAACATAACTCAAAAATCGCGTCTTCAGCATTTGGAAACTCCTCTCCAGTGAGCAATCGATAAGTCATCTAAAATGTGAATAAGCAATTGGTATTAACTACTTTTGTTATAATTGTTAAGAATTATAAATTGTTTAAAGCAATGTTATTTTACAGAACCATTTAAAAGTTTTTTAAAGTATAAAATTTGTGTTTAAAACAGAATATGTCAGTTTTTCAACACTTTTTTTTTTATAAAAAAAACTGTAGCAACAATGAAAAAGTATGAGTATATTGTTTTTATGTTAAGAACGGTATATACTTTTTTGTATATTTACAGCTCCCTTGTGGTGTGAGCTATAGAGCAGGGCTTAAACCAAAAATATATATATAAAACTATTTTAAAATTCATTATTGCCGGATCCAATATCTCGGCTGGATTGGTTTTAAATTTTTACATTAAAACATAAATAAATAAATAAGAACGGTATATAGTATTTGGTTTTCATGACACAGTCATAATTTAAATATAAATAATTTTAGTCTAAACTTACTTCTTTATCTTCGACTACTGGGAATTTGTTCCGTTGAAATAATACCGTATTCCAAAAGTCTAAAGCATCTTGAGTGACTCGTTTCAATACTACTATCAAAACGTATTTGACTGTCGTTCCTATAGTTGCTATTCCAGCTCCTTCGTATACGGGATCAAATAACTGAAATAAGAAAGAAAGAATATTGTCGAATTCAAAAATAGAAATAATTTTTAACCACCAGTATTTTTCTACTACTTTCTTATACTTGTCCTGGCTTTGAATAATATGTGTGATAAATTGGCCACGGTTCAACAATTCTGAATGTTCTGATATATTGAACGCATTTGCCTCACTTAGCGACAATGTAATGGACGCGTCGACAAAATTTGATTCGTTAACTCTTAGCTCCTTGAATCCAATGCTCTTGGCTAGAGTCGAGACCAAAACTGCTTCGGAATAATTCTTCGCTTCTTTCTCAGCCTGTAATCCATCACACAAAATTTTTAAACTCAAATTGTAAAATAAGCATTTACACTTTTGCCTAATTGATATTTTATTGTGAAGAAAGTTGTGTACTCTCACGTTGTTTAAACAATAATAGATTTTTTAATTTCCGTCCACAATCATAGTAAGGTAACAAAAAATTGACCTACAACTGTTGCCGGCGTCTATGCTCACATTTCCATTTTAAGTTTTTGCTAATTTATTTTAATCCATAAAAATTTACGTTGAATTCAATAAAAAAAAATCAAATGATAAAATCTTGGATTGTAAGAATTTGATAGATTTGGCAACTAAAATACACAATTGTTTCTGTCCTTGTTTTTTTGCGGTTCAGAGTATAACCGCATATTTTAGAAGAAATAACAGATAGCTTACATCAGTATCAATAATTAACGGATTTCGGCCTCGTTCCTTGTTAATGGCTTCCAAGAGTTGATTCGTCTTTCCGCAGGTTGTAAAGAACGTTAAAATGAGTAAGCCTTGCAAAAGCATTGATCTCCTATGTAGATTTTTACGAGTCTCTGAGTTTTTGAATGTCCTAGAAGACAAGTAAGATGTTACTAATTTTTTAATTAGAAAAACTTGCTTAAATAGGTAAATAGCTACTGGGATCAGTATTTTATAAAAACTGAACTTAGTTTTAATGCAAATAAAACATCTTTTGTGAACCTTGAATTTTTCGTAGTTAAAATGAGGAAATAATCTTGTTATTGCTAGATTAAATGCCAGTGCATGCAAAAAAAATATTTGCAGGAGATTTTAAACACAAATAACTCAACTTACATCGCGACTTCTTTAGCCTTGTTAGAACTTACACAGATTAAATATTGAATGCATTGGTTTGCACAAGTGACACTTTAAATAGGAAATGAGATTTGAGGTCTACATCTACAAGCAATGAGAATTTTATCAGCATAGAGGCGCAAGAGTGACTCAGATGTAGACATTTAGAACTTTAGTTGCTAAACCTTCAAACCACTAACCAAGTTTTATATGGTAGAAGCCATTTTAGAATTTACAATCATATTTTTGTACCCAAATGGTTAAAACAGAACAAAACAATGCAAATTTCCAGCTTCATGAATCTTTACTTGATTTAAATCAGGTATATTGTAGAATTTCATTGTCAAGACAAAGAAGTTTCAGTCAGGCACACAACTAGGACTCAACTATTTAATTTATAACAAATACTTGATAATTTGAAATTTAGAAAAGGATGCTTGCTGCGTTTACAATGCATTAGTCATTTTTTTTTCAAGGCAAACCAATTTGATATTAAATTTCAAAAAAAAAGATATTCCAGATGTTTAAGATAAAAGCACATTAGTTTGAAATGTATGAACGGTGGCATAAGCTGCAAATAATTTTTATTTCGACACCGTGGATTGCGGTAATAGAATAAAGAACGTTTTTGTGAGAATTTTAAGCGCTTTGATATGTATATCTTTTAAATTGTGGAACTGTAAGTTCCTGAATGTGAAATATTGAATAGCCTAACCGAGCTCCAAAAAAGAATAATGGTCCGCAAAAGCTACAGGCGTTATTCTGGGTAGTAATGTCACTATTGTGACCTTCCCAACGTTAGAAGGGACTTTGATATATATATATATATTGAAAAATATAAAGAATTTTAATAATTTTGAATGCCAATTAACAAGCTTTCAGTTCTTCAAATGAATATCTAGCACTAATAAGCAATAGAGCTGTAATAGTAGATACTTTTGCCTTGAATTGTTTGAATTTTTCAAGAAATTATTTGTGATTTCTTGACCAGCGCGCCTATATTTGAAAATAAAAGAATTGTTTAAGTCGTAAAATGTAACCAAGGGCATGGCCAAGAGGATTGGGAATTGTCTCGTCTCGGTGAGCATATCCGTCTTTAACTATTTGGGAAAGATTGACAATGCTATATTAAAAGTTGGTCTTAATTTTTACATAGCTAAAGCACAGTACTTTGTAAATAATTTTAACTAGTTTTTGATGATTTCACTCACAAAGACTAGTCAAAAGTAAAGAAGCGGTATTTGACATTCCCGCAAAGCGGATAGTCAACATGTAAAGAAGACGGTAGAGATAGGGAGAGATAAAAACTCATGAGCATAGATGTTGTCATCTATTTTGTGGCTGATTAGGGGATTCGAACCCCAGTTCTCCGGCTGGATCGTTTAGAGAGACAGGCGCTCTAGCCACTAGACCAAAACCGGAACCTCAACAAACAAAAGACCAGAATCAAAACACTCGGAAATTTTATGTTGTCAACAAAATGGATCTAAATAAAAGGGTTCCAATATTAAGGCCACTATGCGGCCAAAAATCAATGTCCTTTAATATCCATACGTTCCTTATTATCGGATTAACATGTTCCACGGTATTGCCTTAGCGCACTTTAACAGGAAAATGTACCATGAAAATATTTAGAGCATAAATATTGAAGGAATGTTAAGGATAGGATAAGATTGATAAAAATGCAACATATTTAATTTAGTCTAAAAAGTTTTAACAGTCTGAGTTACATTGTTTGTAGAACATTTTTATGGAAGCTCCAAAAAATTAGGATGACCCTACTGCTTAAGTAGTAAATATTTTTAAAATATAATTTGTATGCATCAATAGCTGTATAAAAATAAGTTAAAATAAATGTATATCAAAATCCTTACATGCCATAAGGTACAAATGGCCTATATTTTAAAGGATAGCTCAATATAAGGTTAAATGAATATATATTGGTGGCTCTGCTGACGGTTGATGTTTTGCTCTCAAGAGAAATGCACTTTTCAAGCTTTAGCGGGTACTACATTGCAACTTTCTGATTTACCAACCCAAGCTCTCATCATCACTATATTTGCAATGTTAATTTAACCAAGTATAATATGTTAATTAGGTTTTATATTACATATTTCAGCTCACCGTAAAGTCCTTTGCTAATTTGTTTTCGAGGTGCTTATTGCACAATGTAACTTTATGTTTTAAATCTCTTTGTAGTGTTGACGTGTGCCATGGTGTGTATTAACGCCGACAATTTGGTCTCAGTGACAAATAAAAATTTCAGACAAACCTGAAAATATAGCACAATATTAAAAAACCTTTAAGCTATAGAAAACATTTGTATGCTTTGACCTTGTTTTTGTACTGGAATTCTATTACAAACAAATGTAACACTGCACTAACCTTCAAATTTTTCTATCCTTACATAAATATACAGATAAACTTAAATTTGTTAAAAAAATTCAATCAAAAATGAGCTAAATAAATTGTTCAAAGTTGAAAGACTATTTTGACCAATTTCGTGCACAATATAACAAATATAAGTAATATATGGTCATGCTAACTTTCCTGATTTAAGGCGTTTCAGATTTTTTATTTATATTAGTAATTTACTACACTTAATTACAATTACCTTAAGCAATAGGGTTGGAAATTGTTGTGAATACATAGATTCAATTTCCCAGAGCTCATTTTAAAGATTTTTGACAACAATACTAAATGTAAATAACTTTAATATCTATACAAATAAATAAGTATCAAAATTAAGATATTGGTTGTAACGCCCATTGGTATTCAAATAATTACATAAATACTACTGTAGGCAGACAGCATAAATACAATTAAAATATGTAAGTAGTTGAATCATTACCTAGTCAAAGTAACAGTATAATTCAAATCTATAAAAACTTGTTTGAATAAAATGTGTACGCCAAGAAACAAAGCTAAATTCAAGGAACATGTGCGCAAATTTCAAAAGCTACACCAACCATGATCTTTTGATCTACAAACAATTTGCCGATTCGAAAGTATCAAAATACGCAAACCTAAACCGCATACTTAAAAACCAATGTATACAATACACTACAAATGAACCAAAAATGATTAAAAACCTTACCAATTAAATAGAATATAATTCAAATGAACTTTACACGTTGACTTTCATATTCATATACGAGTCACCTATTATCACTGCAAATTCAAAGATATAACGGATGTTTTTGCTATTTCAAAACTAGTTTTAAATTAAAATTAGTTTAAACAAGCTTCCCGCTTCACCATTTAAATAACTGTGACTAGCAAACTAAATTTTTCACAACCTCAAACAAATCGGCATATATCAGAAGGAGAAAACAAATACTGGGGCTGTGTCGAAGTTAGAAGTTTAGATGTCGGCAAACTGAAAAGCATAGCTTTTAATTGAATAAAAATCTTATGCCCGATGATAACAGCTTAACTCTTACACAATTTTAACCCTATATTATAACTCAACTTTGCTCTACATTAGACGAGTATTGCAAATATTTTTATCACCTACTCCTAATTAATTATCTTCCACGTTTTAGACTATAGTGTAATCATCCTTGGGAGTATTGGTCCAGTGGTTAGAGAGTCTGTCTCTCTCCACTGCCAGCTTGAAAACAGGTGTTCGAATCCCCCAATCAGCCACAAAATGTCTTTGCTATTAGTTATCTCTTTAACGGAATTACCTTAGCTCTGACCTGTCATATGCCTGTATCTCCGTAATTAGGCAAATACAGACAGATGATATCACAATTATCCGATAGGTTTCCGAATAGACTATATTTAGGTTAATCCTAAAGATGACCCTTATATGCATAGAGTCACCTGCGGTTACCAGGTTACCAAAGCTACAGCCGTACTTCAGGTTGGTGTGCTCGGCCTTTGTTTTTTAGGCTCTTAAAACAGCCGAATGTTACGGATAGTCTATTAACACTGCTTGATGACAACATCTATGCTAAAAAATGCTTCTCTGATGCTGTAGCAATCTTCAGAGTTAAGATGAGTTTAAGATTAAGTTTCCGACGAGTTTTTGAACAAAACTTATTCCAATTTAATTCGTGTATAACAAAAGAAACCTGTCCGAAAGCGTGATGAAATTACTCTGAACAAAATTTATAATATTTTAAAGAAAGTTAAAAATGTGAATCTTCTAAGCGTTTCCATAATTTGCATTCTATTTTTTATTTACTAAATCCAATAATTTAATACAAAATTGTAACACAATTATTCATTTGCCATATACTCCAGTTCGTTATTAAGTTCTTATCCCTATATTTCCCAAGCCACTCCTTTACATGTTGACCATCCGCTTTTGGGGGAATGTAAATTAACGCTTTTTTTACCTTTTATTCATCCTACACTGATTACAAATATATTTGTAAATGTAATGTTGTTCAGTTTAAATGTATTTGCTCATATTTTTATAACAGTTTAAACCGCTGACATTTGCGCTAAACTTGAACAACGTCATAATTGTGAACGCAGTAGCAGGGGTGCAGCTTTTCATGTAGTGTTTACCCTGCGTCTGTGATGAGTTATGGGAGGGAAAATTATTGTTCTGCAGAATGAATACAATTAATATTCTCTACTTCACTGCAATTCAGGCAATATCTATAGGTTAATCATATATTACTATCTGCAGCAACTTCTTCTTTGTGAATCTAAACAGTATTGCACGGAGATGTGAAATTAAGGTCAAGTTTTATGCTCTTGGAATCCATGATCGTAGCAAATAAAAGGCAAATGAGTAGTATGTAGCAATAAATATAGTTTACTGGAGTTCCAATTATTAATATCTATAATATCTTGTGCAGGCTTTTTGACTCTTAGTTTTCTCATGTTTTATCACTTGGCTAATTGAAACAAATGTTATAGAAGAGAATTATTACACAAGAGTTCGCTATTTGCTTGAACTTTCATAAGTCATATACTTCTTAACAATTAAAAGGAGGATTATCACTAGACGGTGACAACTGCATTTTTCAAATCTAGCAGCAAAACTGGACGAAAGATGGTGAAACTTGTTTTCTGTGTTTAGTTTAATTCAAAAAGTTACTTATTAAAATGCCATTTTAGCTACAACTCTCCTAATTTTATAAACTCCGGTCAGAACGACATGCTAATCTCTTTTTTATTTAAAAAAGTTACAGCTAGCTTTCAAAAATTGCAGATTTGTGAGAAAAAAGCTGTAAGATTATCTGGGAACATTTAAAATTGGCAAACCATGTTCAGTGAAAGCATGTTCTCGGAGCCCCCCCCCCCCCAACCACTAGAACAGAAGCAACCCCGACCACTGCAATGGAAACAAAGTCCATTTTCCGTCGTCCGTACCACTACTTATAGGTATGGCGACCATACCACCTTCTTTCCAAACCAGAAACAAGCTGATCTACACTCATTGCTTCTCGATTAGATCTCTCCCATTATGAATATTTGTTAGAAAATCCGGAAACGGAGGAAGCAATTCGCAACAAGTTGGTTACGTTTTACGACAAAACACATCTGCAGCCTTTTGAAGAATTATTAAACACGAAAGATGCCCAGCGCCTTTTTGAGAGTTTTCCCAGGCCGTTTTTTTTTCATTTAGGTTTCCCTTGAACCGATGTTGAACGAAACAGACCCTTCCCTGTTTTTCAGCAACTCTTTTATTTGCTGCAGAGTTAGCCCTTAGCACCTTTACTTTTTGTCTGTAATTTTCAGCCTAGGAAGGCGCTGTCAACGGAGTTTTAGGATTGTGATTGGCTGTGCGAGGTCGAGTGAATGGAGTAAGCCAAAGTTTGAGAAATTTTTATGGCCATATTATTTTTACCAAATTGATATTAAGAATATTATATAAGATATTATGAATATATTTTTATAAGAGTCAGGCAATGCAAAGTTCACTGAAACCATAACAAAATTATGTTTTTCGATTTTAGAAGTATTTATGAAGTCATAAAGAAATGGGTCGTTGAGCTGAATTATAAAAATATAGCAGAAGTGGCCCGTCCTAGGACAGAAATATTTTCGTTTAATTCTCCTTCACTTCTTGTCTTAGGACGGGTTTGTCTCCCTTCTTACGCCTTCTAGTTATACGTTAAATAACTTTTTTAGTTATACTGATAAGCCTGTCATAAGATAAGAGTACCCTTAAGTCCTCCCAAGTGCCTGGATTTGTAGTTTTTCAATTTTTAGTTTCTTTTAGAAGAATAACACTACCATAATACAATCAAAAACTTGAAATGAATATTATTAAACCGGTAAGTTTTTTATTAATATTTTTCATTTAAATAACTAAAAAACAAATCCTAAATTGGCAATTGTGTTTACAAATTGGTACACTTACACGGATCTTTTGTTGAGAAACAGGGTTGAGCCTGCCTAATTGATTTCCACGGAGTGTCCTTTATTATAGTATTAGTAATTGGTCGTTTACAATTAACTAACTGGCAAATCTTGACTGGAAAATGAACTCGGTATTATTAAATTTAATATTTTTATTGGACATTATTTCACAATAATTTTTTTTTCAAATTGCATACTTTTCATTTAATTAAAGTACACAAAAAATGAAAATTTTGTATAGTCTGAAGCACTTGTTGACTTTGCTGACATCATTTTAAATATTTTGCAAAAAGAAAATAAATTGTATGGTGGGTTTGATCTCGGTGTATTTGATCCAGGTCGAGCTGCATTTTTTCGGAGTCATCCAATTTTTTCATCATCGAATTTTCCTTATGATCTAACAAATTACTACACCTTACAATTGACCACATTCTCCATCGGCTGATTTAATGTGAAAGAATTTTTAGGCTTGTTACAATAACAATTTTTAGAAAAGCACATATTTCTCCTGCTCCTCTCAAATTCCTTTGGGCAGTTTCGAGCATTATTGTTAAAAATAAATTTAAATGTAATCGTAAATAAATTTTTGTGTATCAAGTATGTACCTACTTTATTTTTGTCGTCGAACAGAACATCGCATTTTCGGTCGGGATTGACAATGCTTGAGACTCTCACTAACTAGATGTTGTTCATTAATGAAAAAGAAATGAAATTAAATGAAATAGCGTAAAAGCAGTAAGAAGGAGTAGGGTGTACGGCGGTGCTTTGGCGCGTGAATCTCCATGTTAAACCGATATGAGAAAAAAAACCTTTTTTCCACCCACCCAACTCAAAACTCAAACCTCTCCTAGCCGACCCCTCAGAGCCGACCCCTCAAAATTCAAACCTCTCCTAGCCAATCCTAAACCGCTCCTATAAGACTATGAAAATTTAAATTAACTTTAAATAATTGTTTCTATAAATATTCTAAACCGCTCCTACATGACTTTAACATTAATGTAAACCTCCTGGACTTTGACATTTGCATATTCTATCATGTCTATGCTGTCTCACATGATCAGTAAGCAATCGATGACCTATATGATTAGTGAGCTCTATTATCAGTGACTATTGGCTGCCATCTTGAATCTCGTATGTTGAATTCAATGTTAAAGC
>VYYI01001861.1:0-17238 GCA_021029175.1 Bilobella aurantiaca
CGAGAATAATTTTGCAGTGGCAGAACGCCTCTGTGAGATTGAAGGGCCCCATGCTTCATTGCCAGATATTAATTCCCAAGAAGACAGAAATCATATCAAGAGAATTATTGCAGAGTCTGGGCATAAAGCGAATATCAGTTTTTGGCTGCACCGCAATCTGTCCATGATTCGCAACGATAGCTGCTCTGTTATGACTGTAAGCAACATTGAGCGCAGCGCAGAACTCAACTCAAAAAGTATGCCTTGCGAAGACAAGGCATGGATTTTCTGCCAAATAATAAATAGCCCGACTGCGCAGACGCTTCAGGCTGAACTCAGCCTTCTTCAAACCTTGACTTATGAACTTTCACACAAACCTGAAACTGTTGTAATGAGTCTCGCCCCACCAATAGGCTACATATATTCACAGCTTCCAGGTGAGTAGATTTATGCTACAGCGTGGTCATTTGCCAACTTTGAAATTTTTGATAGAACTTTGATAGAATTGAATAAATTTTAAATAAAATACGAGTTCCTAAACCTAAACATTCTACTCTAACCTCCTAAAAACTGAATACCAATTGATCTTAAAATAATATTAACGTAAAGCCAAACGAGCCCGTACAAGACAAGAAATGTCCGGAAATTAAATATATTTTTTTTTCTATTACTTGCAAATATGTTTTTGCAAAAATATTTGTTGTGATATGCATAATAATTATTGCAGGACAAGAAGAGCCTAGCAGCCTCTGGAGAGAATGCGTAACTTGCCAATGGAATGACATTAGTGATGTGTACGCAGGACAATTTTTTAGAGTTGTGGGCGGCGGCTCTGCTCCTTTTGGAACCCTACAAGAAGATCAAACAAGAGGGGTAGACTCTGTGGGTGTTTCACGGACGTCTGCGCCGCAAGGTGAAGCGAATCCGATTAGCATACCTGCTGACGGAAGCTGGAGTAAATATATTTGGTCGGGCCAAGAAGGCATGCCAAACAATCTCTATCACATTTTCAAGTCCTCTGTAGGCGAGGTGAGGCCTATGAATCAAGCTTACAAAATTTGGAAAAGAGTTGTTTAAAAACATATTTCAAGATTTGAAAAAAAAAATTCAAAATTAGCTTAAATCCCAAAGTCAATATAAAAAATAATCGATACAATGAAAGGTACAATATAAAAGAAATCGTTTGAAAATTACAAAAAAAATTTATAAAAAGTAATTGCAATGAAAGTGTAAAATGTAATTCCTTTACTAGTATGAATAGTAATTATAATGTTCTAATTACTAACACAATAATAAATCCTTTCGATAGTATTGGATATCTAATTATTTTTGTACGTTAGAGGAGGGGAGGTGCTAGTTATCAATTAACTAGCCCCTTGCACACCGCTTAGACCTCAAACGGTAGCAGTGCAGTAACTGCGGTGCATCGCTTATCGTGCGGATATCTAATTAATTTGTATCGTTTATTTGACATTAGGCATAAGCCATAATCAACAGGAATTGCAGGTTTCACATGTGTTACAATTTTTTTTTAAGATTTAAGATATTAGTAGTAATTGTTTTAGTTAGGATATCTAATTAACATATTTGCGTTGTTAGCTTTATTCAATCTTCTTTTAATTTGTTGGGTTAGAGGATGACAACTTTCTTTTTGAAATTTTTAGTATAATTTTGCTAATATTTTTTTTTACTTTACTCAAAAAATCAATAGCATTTCCAACCAGGTTTCAAATTAGAGTCGACATAATAAACGGCTAAGATTTTTCTTTAAAGAATGAGTTCAAACCCAAGCCTTTTTCCTAGCTAAAGATACATTTGCTATGAAGCTACTCGTTATAATATCGACTTAAGTATAGAATATTACGGAACACTACTATGCTGCCTTCATATACATAAACAAATTACAAAAAAGTTGTATTCTAAGACTCATATTTTCACATTTATTCGTTTCTGCCTTACAAACTAAACAACTTTTCTTTATCAAGTTATTCATTGCGATCAATTTTAGCCGTGCTATTCTAACGGTCCTATTAAAAAACTTTATTTGGAAAAGATGTAATTAACTATTCGTAACTTTTTAAAGGTAATTTTTCAATTACTACACCGGAAAAGGCAAAAAAGTCAAGGCTCACCGTTTGTCCACCACTGGAAAAATGGATCACTGCCCTAACACTGTAAGTTGTTTAGTATTTAAAACTAAACAACTTTCGCAAATAAAGTTTTTCAATAGGATCCAAACCGTTCAAAGGTTCTTAAAAAAAGTTGTTTCTAATTCTAAACTACACATTTTATCCAAATAAGGTTTGTACCTATCAATACTAACCGTTCGAGAATATATGCCAAACAGCGCGGCTAAAAGGCATTGTAGGGCAAAACTTTAGAAGGAAAGGTTGTTTAATTTTTTCTGATTAATAACTTTTATGGAGGTTATTTTTGTGGTTATAAGAGAGATGAGTCACTGTAAGGACAGTGAGCCTTTTAGCCAGTGGTGGGCGAAACGGTGAGCCTTGACTTTTTTGCCTGTTTTTATTCACTAATTGAAAAATGTCTTTAATGAAAGTTATTTGTAAATTGTTTAACTTTTCCTTGCAAATGTTTTTGTTTCGACCAATCTTTCTGGTAGTTATGACCAATGGCACGGTTAAAACGCATCGTAGGGGAAAATTATATCAAGAAAAGTTGTATAGTTTATTAGGCTAAACATGTCTTGTAGGCATAGTGTTTTGGGTTGTGATCCCAGTGGGACATTCGGCCAATAAATGGTTTAGCCAGTGAGCCTAGCGAGACTTTCTGCCATTGAGCATGGTTTCTGCCACTGGCCGAGTGAACCTTCAGTAATACCCAGTATCGTTCACAAAATTTCGCTCTATGTAAACCGCATCATAGTCATGCTAAAATAATACTGGAATTAAACCAGTCCAGTAATGAAAATGTAATAACAGCACAACATGCGATGAGCCATTCATTTGGTCCAGTGTAAAGTAGAAAGCGTTTACTGAAGTTATAAATTCTACCTTTGGTAAGGTCAAAGGTCAATTTTAATGACGATAAGTGTCATCATTGTGTCATCAAATTAATACGTTTCTCCGGGTATCACGTAGTACGCTTTTTGAGGCATAAAGCTTAACAAAAAATTACTAATTGGGACAGTAGGTTTAGTACAATTGATAATTTGCAGATAATTAGAATCGTACTATAGTACAAACAAAGCTGAGATGAGTTTAAATCATATTTGCACAAACCCATCCAAGAGCCCTAATGCTATATGTCGATAAACTTCATAGACGATAGCAGTATAGTCCAAATTTTTGAAAGAGAATGTGCAATCATGAAATATTAAAAAATCAAAGGGATTCCATGTCCAAAGACAAATGAGTGTAATTTCATGTTTGAAAACAATCAATAAAACATAAATCAACCAATCAATTACTCCAGATCAACAGTAAATCACGCACCAGTGTTTACAAAAAAAAAAGTAAAACAGATGCTTCTATTACAAAACAATAACATTATATCATCTTACAAATTTAGTTTAATTTAAACCTTACAAGTCAAACGTCTAGCAATACCTCAACCGCCTGCATTGTCTATCCAGGAAAATAGAAACGTCAAACAAACAAGCTAATGAGAAAACATTTTTATTTCAAATAGTTCTTTTTTCTTGAATGATAATGACTTGTTCGCAAACCTAATTAGTGCCGTAGCAGAATGGACTGGAAATTGTGAAACTTTATACCTATGGAGTCAAATAAATTTTATTTAAAAATGCATTTTTTATTTGGGAGTTGTAGTTTTAGATGTTCGGAATTGATATTTGAAACAGTGCACAATAATAATAACCGAAATTTGAGGTTTTGGATTAGTAGAAAGCGGGATTAGCTTAACGATTTTCAAACCCAAAAATTCACATAATTTAACAAACCCTAAAATCTAGGACTAATTTCTTATTTCAAAACTTAGAATAAAAAGTTTTAGCAACCGTTTTGTTTTAGGCAAATGATTGACCTATTAATTCATTAATGAAAACTGACTTACTGTTCCATCGGCAATAAAATTGTCCGATTACAAGTTTCAACACAATACAACATAGAGTGAAAGGAGCAAAAAAAAAGGCAACATAGAAATAAGCAAATATAGTTGTCTGCAAACGCCTTCGTAAACCTACCATCCCGGAAAATTTAAATGAAAACGTTGTGGTACAAAAATTGTGCGGCTAGGGGATAATTATCGTTTAAAGGCGATAGCAGTAAGTAATTGCGTTGCTGATAATATATTCTTATATGCAATTCTAGTATGGGCTTGTGCTGTCCAAATACTATCATAACTTTGCAAAATGGAAATATCTAACATATTCAGAATAGCTACGATTCTCATTTCAACCATTGGTCTAATTGGAAATATATTTAGCATTATTATATTTGTGAAGAGGAAATCAAAGTCCTCTATTGACACAATATTGCTCAGCCTAGCCTTGGCTGACTTTGGATTGTTTACATGGATTCTTATTTTTAGTGAGCTTTTTCTGAGTGCGTATAAGCTGTGTTCAACTCTCATAGCATTCATGCTGCTTATAGGTGAACAAATTAATCTCGCTACTTTCTAACGTACAATCTAGGCTAAGTTACTAGCTGGATTCTAACGCCGTATATACAGATTAATTATTCTAATTCCGAACTAAAACATTTTAAAATATCTAACTATAAATGAACCTTAAGTTTTCCAATTTTTTAGTACATTTCTAGAACGAATTGTGATCATTTAAAAAAAAACTTGCATAAGTGGGATCCTTAGTTTCAATTATTTTTCTCATAACAAGACATGAAAAAAATATGTTCTTACATATTACATATTTTTTTTTTAAATATTTGACAAAAAAATATATAAAAATATTTAGCTACATATTTCAGAATTTTACAGAAAAACGACAATTCCTAGGCAAAGTTTGCCAAAATTTCTTGAAGTTTTGCAATTATTTGTCGCAACACAATTACTGTGTACCGAAACAAATAGGGTTCTCTTAACTGCCCCTGAGAACATCAAGGAAAAGTTAACACTTTTCTTAAGACGATCTCAGCTATGCCTTCTTAACTCGTCACACACTTTCCCGGATTCAGTAATCAATAATTATATATGCTTTATATATAAAACCTTAAAACTTTTAATTCTCCGGGTTTAGCCCTAAACCTATTAATATTTTCTTATAAATAATGTGCAACTGGTAATTATAGCTTCTATTATAGGTTGGGTTTGTATCAATGGAAAGCAAGATGATGACGTATAAGCTTGTTTTTCAATTTTAGAATATGATATAGTTCAGAAAAGAATATAATCTACTCAAAAATAGTGGCAAATTATCAATATTTTACTAAATATTTGCTAAAACAAAAAATATTTTGGTAAATATTTTGCCAGTTTTTAGTACATATTTAAAATTTATAATTGATGGGTTTCAACATCATATTTTTTTTCAAGTCTGCATAACTTTCTATAATACCGACAAACGTCGTAAGAAAATCTAATTAAAAAAGAAAAAATTACGATTTTTTGTATAAGGATTGAAAATTCACCTCGGGATAACTTGTACAATCGAATCACGGTTAACACTAAATTGTTGTTCCTAATTGAATTGTATTAATTACTTTCAATTTTGCCAAGGTCTGTCATGGTCGTCGCTGCTGACCGCTTTAGTGAGCCTCGAGCGTCATGTCGCCGTATGTCGCCCACTCAAGGCACGACAATTCTGCAGTAGAAGAAACGTTCGGTGGGCTGTAGCTGGAGCGCTGATAACGTCTGTTAGTCTGGAATTATTTCGACACATTGCCCACTTTATGGATGGCTACCACCCCGACACTTGGCAATTCAAATTTGGTAGGGACGATGGATATTTTGGATCAAATTCCGGTACACTTGTGCGTCAAGTGTACTTAGCCATAGCGAATTTCCTAATAATGGTTGTTCCGCTAATAATTATTGTCTACTGCAGCACCACAATAGTTTTGAGTGTGATGAAAGCGAGAAAATTTAGAATCAATGTAGCAGAGCAAAGTTCTGATAACAAGAAAATTACCGAAATTTGCATCCTTGTTGCCCTGGTGTTTTTCCTCAGTCAGATTTGTGACCTTGTAGAAGATATCGCCGACGATTTTGGAATATCTTCGATTTACCTTTTCCACATCGTGGATTTGATATATGCATTGAACTCAGCTTGCAACTTCCCAATCTACGTTCTGATTGGGAGCAAATATAGAAAAGATTTTTACAACCTTGTCAAGTGTAAGTGAACCTACTAGTTATTATAATCACTATGTTTTGTAAGTAGGTTTGGATATCGTGCGTCCTTTTAAATTTAACACTTTTATGTGTGAGAATATTGGCCTAATTTTCAAAATTTTGTGCAACTCCACTTGCACAGCAAAGAGTAGTTTGGAGTGGGTGCGAATCTTGGTGTTGTCATACTTTTTGTCGAATTCATTTGTAATTGAAATAGAGGACGCATGCATACCTATAAGCATGTGTTGTAAGTAAATAAAATTAATAAATTTTAATGTCATCTTATAAATATTTCTGTCTTTAAATCAAGTTGCGATTGAGTATGAAATTTAATTTTACGTTTCTTAAGAATTGCTACAAAATTATACGCCTGGCTTTGTTACAATAATAATACTCATACTGAATATACTATAATAAATAATATAATATATGCTGTATTGATAATACTCACTAATCACCTAATTAAGTAGAAGCAATAAGCGTTTTACAATGTTATTACGAAGCGTAATTTATTAGCTGTTCTCGGGAAATTATGGCTTTCTATTAATGGAATTGGACGAAGTTCAATTAATTTTTTGTTTCTTTTTTTATTGTGTTAAAAAGAGTAAAATAAGCAGCTTCATTTACCTCTACCCAGTCCTGGAATCATGGCATGAGAAACAAAGTAAAACTAATTTCCTCTCATTCGCGAATTGTTTAACATCGTGACATTCGAGAGTAGTTAACATTGTTTAGTTGGCGACGAGTCATCAACACTGATTTACAAAGCGGAGCAGTTCTGGGAATGTGTCAAACGTTGTTATTACGGTAAAGAAGGGCTTCAATGTCACGGACTTTTAGTTCCGCATTCTGTGGCAGTATACAAATACAGTGTGAACATGCTCTGGATGCAGAGCCTACCATAGGAATTTGAGGCGTCGACATTTGCAGAAGTGAGGTATAATTAATTATATCTTATTAATTTATTTAATTTATTTGTAATGTTGTTATTTATTTATTTTCTATATTTGTGTTATTTAGTTATATAATAACTATTTTATTAAGCTAAAAGATTGACAAATAAATAAATAATTTTACAGTTGAGTTTACTTAGAATTCTAGATGGGTAGTTGAACTATATTGCCAAAGATCAATGTAAAAATAAGGCAAAAATGTGAGGGCAAAAAAGGCAAATCCACTGTACTTATTTTCACACTACATTTCTTTTCGAAACAAGTTGTTCCATTTTTGAGAATTTTTTGTTCTAACAAATGGAAAAACTGTTTTTATAGAGCTTTGGGTACGTTCTTTTTTTAAAAGAATCTAGTAGCTACGCCTTTGCATCCACTCCGCCCTCTACAGTTTCAAAGGTGGTAATATTGTGCAAAACCTTGGGCCGAATTTTACAAAAAAAAAAATTCAACGAAGTAAATTAAAGTATTGGTTGTAGTTATGACAATAACCGTTAGAAAATGTTCACATAATGTGATCAAAACTATAAGGTTCTAATTGGAGTGTGACACTAATTCACTCCAGCTATCGACCTTCCTTATTTAGAAAATAAAGCAACTTCAGCTGCAATAGTAAGTGCTGGAGTACTTTACTAAAAAAGTATCAAAATTAAACTAAGCCACATTTATTCCTTGACCATTGGAAAACGAGATGTCATTTACTTGCAAAATGTCGCGCTTGCAACTCCAGTGGCCTCCGCAGGATATAATAATACACGTAAAATTTAAGGGAATTTTACATTTGACATTTGTCACTGGGCAAACCTGATATAATTATGGCGGTTGGATTTGAATGAAGAGGGTACACTTTGAAACCTTTGCCAAAAGGTAATCCTACATTCTACTTCTATGCAGTCTGCTTAAACCGAGCCTAGATTACCAAGACAACATCATAACATTCTGGATTAGAATGTTAGAGGTTCGTTTGACGTAATAATATTTTCTATTTAAAACAAAAATTGTACCCCTTTCATTCAAATTCAACCAATTATTAAGGCTTAGAAATTGGCGCTATACTATCCCAGGTATCAACCTAATTTGTTAACCAAACCTGACACCCCTAGCATCAGCGGTTTTTGTAGAACTGGATTAAACACGTTAAATTTAAGGTATTCTGACAATTGACCTTAGACCTTGGAAAAACCGAAAGTAAATTTCACCTGGTTCGGCCCTAAATCACCTCATTTACAAAGCTCATTAATCTTTACTATTTTGCTGCCGAAACCTTTAGTGGTCTTTGAACGATAAGATAAAACTCGTTAAATTTATGGTATTTTGACATTTGACAACAGAAAAGAGAAGTCAATTTGAACAGGAATTTTGCCCGAAAGCACTTCATTTACAAATTACAAACTATCTTATATTTCCCAAACGTGGCATCCCTTACCCCACCGCTTTTTCCTTGATTGAATAAAACATGTTATTATTTTGCGTGTTGCGACAGTAGACTCTGGAAAAGGCGGAAATAGGTTTTGATCAAGAATTCGCCAAAATTCACCCCAGCGACACACCTCGCTTATACTCGAAATATGAGGCCAGTATCTTCAGTAGTCATCACATGACAGGACAAATTACGTTAATTTTTTGGCATTTTTTTAATTTAACCAATGTCAGTAAAATCAGTGACGCACGGGTAGTTTCAACCTTTCGATTGTTTATAACTCTCTTCTAAGATGTTTCAAAAACGAAATTACTAAAAAATCCAAAATTCTAACACGCTTCCGACACCTTCTGCGCAGAGGTACCTTGGCCATTGCCTGTTTAGACCTGGACATAAGTGCAAGGATTTAATATTTTTTTTAATTAAAAAATTAAACATAATGCCAATTTTTAAACAATGGCGTTTTTTTATCATCTACGATTTTGTAATACCATTAACAGGAAGGCGACTCCTAGCCTATTGGGCTTTGTATCGCAGTCATGAAGGTTAGTAAGGTTACAAGAGTTTAATATAAAGCAAACTTTTTTTTTTAAAGTGCGCAGAAAACGTTTTAAACTTCGTTTTTTTTTGTTTCAAGCAACAGATTGACCAAGGCCGACTAACAAATTGATGTAATACATGATTGCCAGAAAAGGGAAGATAATGATTTGTAGAAAGTTGTAAGTAGTAGATATAAAGCGATAGCTACTTTATGTTGTCGCTCTGTCTGTCCTTGCGACTATCATGATTATCTCAGGAACTAGACAACTTATCTCAAATCTGTTTTCAGATATGAGGTCCTTGTATCCGATCCAGTTCAAATTTATTTTTGTTTGACTCCATGTTGCCCCTTTTGGTGTCAAAGGTCAAAGCCAAGATCATCATTAACATGGAAGTTTCAAATTAGGAGTAATTCCCTTTGGTTCACCGCTGGCAGTACGCTTCATATATTTCGCATACAAAATGAAAAAAAAATATCAAGACAAGTGTTGTCAAGTCACTCATATGCTACCGTGTGATGACTTGTGAATTGTCAAAATTTTAAGGAAGTGATTTTATGGCACTAGCAGACCACCGGCCCCGCCAATGTGCACCTTAGATAGCCTGATTGCGGAAGCAGAGCTCGGAACTAATGGGCAATAGCTTATGCTATCGCACTCGCAAAATTTTGCCTTCAGACGAAAATTAGAAATTCCATTCCAAACAAAATATTACGAATATACTATTTTTCTAAATACAGATTTTTCGATAAATTGACTTCCTGATATGTGAAAGCACACGCCAAACTTCTATGTCTAATTAAAAAAACACATTTAAACTTGCCCACTAATCATGAAAACGAGGCAAAAGAAAGCGGAGCCATGGACACCTCTTTGACAGGTTGTGCTCTTCTGAACCAAAAAAAAAACCTTTTCAAATTTTTGTTGAAAAGATTTTCTTAAAAGAAACGTGAGTATGCCTAAAGAACGCCAAAGACCAGAATTGCTGCCGAGCAGACGAGAAAAGTCAGCGATGAGAATGATGTGAAGAATTCGCAGCGTTTTGTGTTCAGCGTCAGTTCCTTTGCCCCGCCACCTCCACCACCCTGCTCCGCCTCCGGCTCTGGATGATAAGTTTTTTTTGTATCGGATTGCCCAGTCACCCTCTTACGTGATCGGCTTGTCTCCACTTACAAGCTCCGCCCCGAGCAAACTCCGCCTTCAACATCCTCTGCGCAGAAACAGGTGTACACACCAGTGACAGTGTAAATAAGTTCAGGGTTTTCATTTTTTTAAATTGGAAATTTAAAAAGTAAACAATAATAATTTAAATAAAATGTTTCTTTATTTTATAAAGTTTTATAATACCTTTACAAGACGAGGCAACTGCTAGGACACTGGACTTCGTATTGGAGTGAAGGAGGGTCATGAATGATATCAAGGTTAAGATGTTGATATGAAACAAAGTTTTAATTTAAAATAACAGGAAAATTAGTATGAAAACGTGCTATTAAGAATTTTGCGGCCAAGGCTAATTATCGTTTAAAGGCGATAACAGAAAGTGAGTAATTGCGTTGCAGACAAATAATTAATCTTAGTTGCAATTACGTATAGGCTTCTGCAGTCTCAGCACTCGCATAACATCGCAAAAATGGAAATAGTTGACATATTATTAATAGATACATTGATCACTTCAATCATTGGCTTAATTGGGAATATATTTAGCATTGTCATTTTTGTGAAGAGAAAATCAAAGTCCTCCATCGACACCATATTACTCAGCCTCGCAATGGCAGACTCCATGGTATTGGTGGGCTACTTTGCGTATTGTACATGGAGACTTGATTTTCTGAAACTCTTTCCAAATGCGGATAAACTGTATTCAACTCTCGTAGTCTTTATCCTAATTTCAGGTGAACAATTCTAACATCGCTTATTTCTAACGTTAAATTTAGATTAAGTTATTGGTTGGATTCCAGCAAAGGTCATTCACATAATATATTCTAATTCGGAACTCAAATATTTCAATAAATCCTAAGTGTAAATGAAATTTATTGATTCTAACTTTTTAGTACGTTTGTAGCAAAAAATGCATCATTTTCAAAACAAAACTTTTGCATGAATGAAATACTCTTGGTTTGATTTTTTCCTTTGACGTTCAACAATGAGAAACGTCAGCATTCTGAAAATTAAAAAAAAAACATTGTAGCGTTTTTTTATTTCTTAGACTGAAAATCTCGGAATCAATTCATCCATCGAACTATCCAAAGTTAACACTAATTTGTTTTCTAATTGAATTGCATTAAATATATTCAACTTCAAGGTCAATCATGTTCGTCGCTGCTGACAGCTTTAGTGAGCCTCGAACGACATGTCGCCGTATGTCGTCCACTCAAGGCACGACAATTCTGCAGCAGAAGAAACGCTCGGTGGGCTGTTGGTGGCGTCTGTCGGTAAAGAATTATCTCAACACATTGCCCACTTCATGTTTGGCTACCACTCCGGCAATTGGTATCCATGCAGATTTGGTAGGGAAGATGGAAATTTTGGAACAGATTCCGGTATACTTGTTCTTCAAGTGTACATTGTCACATTGTATTTTCTAAAATTTGCAGTTCCGCTAATAACTATTGTCTACTGCAGCACCACGATTACTTGTAGTGCAATGAATGCGAGGATATTGAGGAGTAATGTGGCTGAGCAAAATTCAGTTAACAGGCAAATTACGAAAATGTGCCTCCTTGTTGCTCTGGTGTTTTTCCTGAGTCACATTTGTGCCGTTGTAGATGTTGTGTGCTACTATAATTTCGGAATATATTCGTCTTATCTCGAACAAGCACTAGAATTGATGTATGCATTAAACTCAGCTTGTAACTTTCCAATCTACGTTCTGATGGGGAGCAAATTTAGACAAGAATTTTACAAACTTGTTAAATGTAAGTGCACCAAACAATAATAATCACACTATGTTGTGTAAGTATGTTTGAATTTGATGTCTGCATTCAACTCAGCTTGTAACTTTCCAATCTACGTTCTAATAGGAAGCAAATTTAGACCAGAGTTTTACAACCTTGTTAAATGTAAGTGCACCTAATTATTATAATCACTCTATATTTTGTAAGGAGATTTGAGAACATAGTGCGTTCTTTTAAGTTTAACATTTTCATGTATTAGAATATTGTCCTAATTTCGACAATTTCGTGCAACTCCAATCAGCACAAATAAGTTTGGAGTGGATTCGAATCTTGGTGTTGTCATATTTTTTGTCTAGTTGATGTATAATGGAATAGAGGACTATCCAAAAGAGCGGTCAAAACACAGAGCAAGTCTTTTAAGTAAAATTAATAAGCTTGATTGATAGCGTATACACATTTCTGGCTAATTTGTTTTTAATTTAATTTCGTGAGGTATACATAAGTTTTCATGTGTGTAGCTTCATGCGCAAGCGCAGAGTAAAGCTGTCACAGTTATCAACAACAGTGCGAAGGGTGGACTCATGGAGCTCGTGGAACATAGCGATATTGAGGAGCGGATGTGACTTCTTCCGGTCTATAATGGTTAGTATGATTTGACCTTGGTTGGGGTCACAGGGTCTTTGACCTCTGACACTAACCTGGACACTAACCTGGAGTTCGGAACCCAGAGGCAGAGTGTCATGGCCACTCTAACCAGAAGCCCCTGAGTTGTTTATTTTTGAAAAATTCGAAACCGAGGTAGAAAATTAAACATATGAAAAAATTGATTTTTAAGCATGGTCTCCCTTCGCACTACTCAAAATTGTAGAAACTGAGCAGAAAATTAAAGAAAATTTTGTTAATTTCTTGTGAGATTTGCTCTCCAACTTTCATACTTGTCTCATTTCTTCTCTTTTGTCTTCTGAATTGTAAATGAGTGAAAATAACTTGAGAGAAAGTGAAAACCGAAGGTGCAAATGTTACACGATTACATAAGATTCCTCTATAAAAAACTTTAATTTTAATAGTGCGAAGGCACATTATTCATAAAAATCATTATTTTGTCAATATAATATTATGCCAGAATTTCAAAAATAACCACCCGAGAGGCACTCCTAGTTAGTGTAAGCAGAATATCAAAGTAAAGCAAAGTGAAGGCAACAAATCTAGTGAGACAAAGAGTATTTTTTACTATTTAATGAAAATAATAATAACTACACAGATTTTATTTGTCTTATTCAAAGTTAAGAATACATTTTTGTAGCATTTTAAGTAAAAAGCAACAATGTTCCCCTCCGCAGTGTCGATAACAAAGTTTATACTTAAGGGGTCATTGACCTCAAATCACACAAGGCCCAGGAAGGTCATTGACCTATATCTTCAAAGGTCAATGTAAAAAAATATTTTAAGAAAAATAAAACAGGTTTGTGTACACAGGGTTTTAAAATTTCTACTACTTTTATTATAAAAATAAATCAAAGTAAATCAAAATAAAATCAAAAGTGAGACGGAGACCTAAGTCTTATCTCTCGACAAATAAATAAAAGTCAGACAAAAATTGCATTGAAACTTGATATTATAATGGTAAAGAATTACCATTGCATATAGATTTTGATATAATGAAGTAAAAAGAAAACGTGATGCAACAGGTAGGAGTTTATTTTACTTAACGGATCATCAATTAACTAATTATGAGTACTTTTATCCAATTCCTTAATTATAGCTTTTTAACTAAAACTAGCCATTGTTGTATTTTTACACTTTAGCAGGGAACACTTTTCTCCTCAAGCGATTGAATTCTTTGTTGTGAACATTTGGAAATACATTCAAAAAATCAATTAGAAAATTCTCAAAGTCATGTGACTCGCTGCTGATTATTTTGAAACTTTTGAGTGTTTTGCATATCGTCAGTGCCTGTGGTATGAAAGTTTGTAGCAATTTGGAAGTTTCCTGGAAATCCGTCTTATAGAATTTTAGTTTCATATTTTGAAGCATGGGAAAATGCCTTGAGTAAACTAAATTTGGCTTTCCCGTTTCATCCAGAAATTTTATGCGAAATTGTAGCTTCAGTGTTTCTGGAGTTGAATTTTCATAAACGTGGAAATCTACTATTAGAGTCGTCAGTTGAGGCATAATGGGAATCAGGAGGTAATCATCCTCATTCTGAGAACAATAACTAGGGTTGATGTGCAGAAACTTCAGATTAGGTGCATTCGTTACCAAAATTTGTTTGAATGGCTTTAGAACGCTTGCACATAGAACTCCAAAGTCAATGCTTCTAAGTGGAGGGTCAAAGGTCAGTTGCGGTGAACCTTCCTCATGAAGAAAAACCGAAACCTCAATTTTAGTCAACCTCCACTTAGGCTGTAGACATTCCTCGAAAAAGAGGACTTGGTAGAATAGAGCATAAGCTTTATTGTTCCCTTCATATCGAAGGCGAAGGGCCGAAACGTTTGGAGCAAGGTTCACAAGGGCCCTTACATTTTCCAAAACGTCCTCATATGTCGATTCAAGGTCCCAGAATTCTTCGTCATCGCGTACTCTTAAGTAGCAGCCGATTTCAAGGGTAAGCTGGTTAAGGGACCTCAATTGCGCCACACCACTGGTGACAAACAAAGGGAATTTCTCGCACTGCTTCGGAAAGACGAGGCTCAATGACAGGTGTCGTAGGTTAGTAAGTTGTGGAAGAAGCGCAGAAAAAAATTTTACGTGCGCAGAACTTCCTGTCGGAAGAACGTACTTGAAGTAGCGGAGGCGTTGAGCATGGATTTCAAGGAAGTTCGTAATACTGTATAGTTCTAAGCATTTAGCCTCAATCAATAAAGTGATATTTTCAAAGCGGGTGTTGTGATGAGCGGCGAAAACTTGCAGGGGTCTTGGCGCTTTTAAAAATAGTTTACAACCTTTCTCAACTCTAAATCCGTGGGGTCTCGGGAAGCATTTAAGTCGTAAACAAGAGCGTCTGACTATTTTCGGAGACGCTACCCCCTCCCAAGATGTGTTGACTAAGCTGCATTTCTTGAGCGTATACAGGTCCAGATATTGAAAGATTGTTTCAAGTAACTTTAAAAAAATATAAACAAGCATTAACGTAGCAAATTTATGTATGTAGCATAATGCTGACTTTTTCAGTAGATTGTAAATAACACTTTATATATTAGCATAAATGTAATGGCAACTGCCATTTCATATTATTAGAATCTATAGATATAAAGTCGACAAAATTATATCGACAGTCAAAGTAACGACATTCTTGTTAATGTAAACCTCTATGTCATTACCGATTGACCACAATTGAAATTGAATATTGAAAAATGGAACAGTTTTTAGTTAAAGTTTGACAGTTTTACGTTGACAAAATTTTACGGCTCTATTCTTTACGCAATACGTTCAAGCTGAAGACTTATAATCGGAGTGTATGAGTTTAGTTTAGTGTTTAGTTTATTATGAGGCAATTCATCAAAACATGCTTGTGATTATTTGGTAATATTAGAAGTTGTCATTATCATCATGTCACTATTATTACGACATTACTTTGTTGTTATAATCACTGTCGATATTATTACGTTGTTGTTTTCATTGTCGAATTCTTTGTCAATTTCAACATCTCAACCATAATACTCTAGCATTCAATGATGTTTTACTGATTTTTTCTTACCAAACTATTTGAAAATACTTCAGCCATCATAGGAATACTTATTAAAACAAGCAAATAGCCCACCTGAAATGGCAATATCTATATATAAGAGCTTTAGTACACAATCAATATCACGCGCAACTACTAGTTGATGAATAGCACAACGTTTGCTTCTACTAATACTTACACATATTTACTGCTATATAAGATAATTTGTTTCAGAAACATTTTAGAAATTGCTCTGCACCCACCTTTTATGGTTTAGGTTTATTGCAAACATTGCACAAAGCGAAAACTTCGCAATGCTCAATATTATATTAAGTAATGATCTTACTGTCATACAATGTCGTCTTCTTCGTGGATATGTAGCAATGTATCTTGTGTTGTAAGGTGCAAAAATTAACTACTTATGTTGGATTTAGACCCAATATTCGTTTTATTGAGTACAGCAGTAAAAAAAATTGGGTTCCTTCTAAGATTGCTTGATGAATAAATATTGCACTCGCTTTGCTTTTAGGAAGGTTTGTCTTATCCATTCAAGTTTTTAAATACGAATCTATTTCAGTTTTTGAATGCTTTGCTCAAAAGGGACAGCGAACAAAGGGAGCTCAACACGGAAAGGCAAAATTGAAGCCAGTACAACGCTTTTGAATTCTATAATTTTTTATTTGTATTAGAATGCTGAGCCTATAAACGGAATACAGACCGTTTGTTGCTAAGGTTTGGGAATTTCTTAACACAATTTGTCCGTTTTCGAAATTGCGAAGTGACCATTTTGCTCAAATTTATAATAAGTACCTAATTTCTTAACCAGACAAAGAACCATGAAACATTACTTCCGTTTCCTAGATTTGTACAAGAATTTTGTTTAGTTAGCTAAATATAGTATGAAATTTCACTCCATTACTTCTGCGTTAGCGTCAGTGTCAGCGTCTCAATTTGAGCAAGTCTACGCTAATGTGAAAATTTTAGTGCGTTTTATTATTCCAAAATATCCACCACGCGTTGAGGCCTGCGTGCCCCTGAAGGGTCTTTTGCACAAGTAATGTTTATAAATAAAACAAAGTAGGATAAAATCAAGCAAACACTGAATGAAACAAATCCTCTTGTTTTCTTGGAAAGATTCCGATGCATCGAACAATTTTGTTGACCGTTGGCTATTGTATTAATTTTGAAAAATTTTGTTCTTCAGCTAATAAACAAGTGTAAAGAAAACCATTTGTAAGCACCATTTGTGACTACAAGTCTACCCAGCCGTCAATTCCCAAAACACATATGCTCATTCACGCCGACACTAAATTTAAATATGGAAAGTCCGACAAAGTTTTTAGGCCCAAATACCCACTGTCTTAGACAAGCCGACAGTACAGACTATGGGGTGCGTCAACTGGGCACCTCAGCTTCGTCAACTGGGCACCTCAATTCCAGCACCGTCAACTGGGCACCTCAAATCAGCACCTCACTTACATGTAAGGGTATTACAAAGCGTCAACTCAGCACCTCAGCACCT
>VYYI01001862.1:0-17226 GCA_021029175.1 Bilobella aurantiaca
AAATAATAACAATAATTTCATGTGGAGCAGCTTGTACCCTTTCGTTTGTTCGGTAAGACTGGTTTTGCAAGTTCGCATAATAGAGTCATGTACGGTGGTGGTGGCGGTGATGATGATGATGATACGATACACCTCACTCTTCTATCCTATAATAAAGCAAAAGTACAGAGCTGAAGAGACCGTAAATGTCCGTTCTGATTGGAGCAGGCAGTAGTATGATATAGTTTCCCAAGCCATAGGCTACCTTCATTTTACCAAGACAAAAAGTCAGTTCGCAACTGCTTCCTGTTGTGTTTAATAGTAAATAAAAAATATACTGTGTACAGGCTGTGTAGTACGAAGGGTGCGGTGATAGTGGAAAGGTCAGGTTTGAAATTCCATGCTTACAACAGAGTGCTCCAAGCCCGCATACGCATGGAATGGACTAAAAAGGCTGGAGAGGAGGGGGAGAGAGAAAAAAATAAATGATGTAATCGTGTTTTGATATGAGTTTAATTGGCTGACGAGGCGGAGTACCCCTTGTGAGATGATGATAAAGATATCAAGTCATCATTGCATCCACGTGCCCGTCCCTCTCCTACCCTTCGCCCTTCATTTCTAATATGAAAAGTGAATCCGGTTTTGTGGTCATTCTCTGCTGAACCGTGCGGGGCCGTGAGCTGGATCCATATCCTCAGGAAGATTGAAAAGTAATTTAAATTGAAACTAACGGGAGAAAATGGAAAAATCCACTCCAAAAATTCCATGGTACTGAAAGTTAAGGCTGGCGGGGCACGTTCACTGACCGTAGGATTGAATGTATTATGCTTGCATTGTGAGATGAGTGAATGTGTGAGTGACACCAGCGTGAGGAGAGGGGACGAATAATAATGGTGTGTGAGTGGTGTGACGGTGATAGTCTATAAAAAGGGAGGGGAAGGATTGGATAAAAAGCAGTTTAAACTCTCTGTCGGAGTTGGTCTTTGGAAATAGCTCCGCCGCACGCCGGCCCGCACCACCGGGATCGATATGTAAATCCTTTCCTCTTTTTGCATACGCAACACCTTTTGCAGGCGCGAGTTGAAGTTGAAAAACTCCGCCTCCCCGGAAAACCGCAGGCACACTGCGTGAGAACTCTCGCGTAGTATATAGCTCCATATCTTTTAGAGTGAAGCGCCGGTACTGCACATATACATACGAATAGTCGACTAGGCCTATTTGCATATGCTTCCTCCCAGGCATGTGCATACGGACGAGATATGTGGTGGTGGTGGAGGGGACGATTCTCCACGAGATTCACATTAAGATATGCACACCGAGTCCTTTACTATAGACTCCCCATGGAGGGAAAGAAGATGATGCGCCTGAGGAATATCTTCAGCCGTGCATAAAAAATCCTTGTAGCAAAGATCCACATCTCAGTCTTCCTCTCTCTCTGTCCGTACAAAAGTATAAGGTCCCTTTTCTTTCTTAGATTTGCTCCTTTTCCTTCGTCCAATGGCTAACCATTGCCATAACCGTAACCGTTGTATTGTTTGGGAAGGCGTATAAGTATGGCAGTATCAGTTTCAGGAGGATAGAGGAAACAAGCAAGCAAGCAGTGCGTGTTGTGTGGACCTCGTAGTCTCCTCTTCTCCTCAAGCTCCTGCTCGCGGTGGAGCACGAACAGCCGAAAACTTCAAGGTCTATAAAAGTAGCTTAGAAACTATAAAAGAGTGTGAAGACGGGAATATCTCCAGCCTCGACGACCATGCGCCATCATCAGATCAGCCAGGCCAGGAAGAGAGACCTTATAGAGATCGGAGAAAGGGAGCGGGAGAGAACTCTGACTGAGTGAATTTCCGTCTCTTGTCAGTCGGGATTTTTTTTGTTCCGATTAAATTGATATGCAATGAAGCTGACTGAGGCTCAGCTTGGTCTAAATAGGCTTTTACAAATGAAGGTTTTACACCATGGTTGGAACACTGATACGGGTCGGGTGCTGTGGTGTTACTGGTATAGATTTTTCAAGCGCAATAACCTAACCACCGGCTTAAGCTCGCATCTACTCTACAGACACAGACATACACACACACACACACACCCATGCTAACACTGTAGAATTGCCTAGGATTAAGGGTTTGCCCTATTAACGGGAGCGGGTAACACTTACGCGCATAGATACGCACACGAGCATATACACTCATCGAATAGCGGTAAAAAATGTTCCCTTTTATAGACACACCGAGTCCCGTTAGAGGACGAGTGTGAATGGGGAACATTTTTTCAAGCCTTTGAGCACTGGCGGATGGGTGGACGGACGACGACGTGGTGCTTGGCAGGCGAACTCGCACGTGAGCAGGCTTCGGCCTCCTGGCCCTGCCTCCTTCCTCCATCCATGTAGTCCTGTCAATGATGCGTGGGACTTTGTCAAAGTCCCACACATAATCCCATATTTGACATTTTCATATATTTAAAATGATGATGATAATAATTGCTATAGAAAAAGATTAGAAGTGGATTCGGTTACAATCTTGGGGGAAATTACTAGAATCAATTCAACAAACCCCCTCAGCCAGATGAGTTCAATTTAAGTTACATTAATCACAAAACAAGATGGTTGACTTTGACTTGAATGAGTTTATTCCATGTTGAGTTGTTTTTTCTCTTTTCACTCCATGTTTTTCATTCCGGTCGCAACGGACGACTTCCTTTATTCTCTCAGCTGCTATGTGGGGAAAAAGTGCGTATATGTGACCGGCGGTCGACTGCACGCCCTCAGAAAAGGGTCGAGAGAGAGAGAGTATATGGGGATGAAGCCACTTGAAAACCACTTGTGAATGTTTTGATTGATAAGCCAGATGAATATTGCTGTGAGGTACTATATGACGAGGACTCGTAGACAGAGTTACGGGACGGCGGCACTGCAGGAGCTGGAATAAAATGTATACTGAATCGAATCCGTTTTCCGCTCTTGTACTCAACCGGCCGAGGGCTAGCCTCAGTTTCCTTTTAGTATTTTTCAAGAAGTGGGTGTGAGAAAACTGGAAGTCACCCTGGAGCTGGACACAATGCTTCCACTTTCCTGTGTGCATGTGTGGATACGTGTGTGGCAATTGTATGAAGGACCAGAATCAATTTTATTCGTTTCGATTCGATGATTTCCATACTTTTAGCATGGAGGAGGCACGGTTTTCCAGACGTCCCCATACTTCTCCAAACAGTGCCTAAAAGTTGAACCGATGGTGCAGGCTCCAGATTATACACCGTATACAGACGAAAATTCCTCGTGTGGAGCCTACTCTTCTGTATGCGCATATACGGTATATATACGAATAGCCAATAATGTGGGAGTGTAGGGTAGCGCGGGCATTTCAACAACGAAATTGAATGTGAGCGGGAGTAAAGTTGTGGGGCCTGACTGTTGCCAGTTGATACTCGTGCACATACTTTTTCTTCTTTTCAAGTGGAAATGGGAATTTGAAATTGAATGGGAAATGAATTTTTATCGGGCTAAGCCCGACAGGGTCCAAAGTGTGCAGCCGTTCCTCAGCTTTACAAAGCCGGCTCGTAAATTTGCGCCGCAGGAAAGTCCAATGTTCGCCCTGATTTGAATCTTGAGACATTTTTCTTCAGTGCGGGCAGTCAATTCTGCAATGACATTTCCGTTGGGAAATTTTAGCATAATGGGATCGAGTCCTGTAGGTTCTGTCGTTCTGTTTCCCAGTAGTATATAATACGCTCAGGCTCGTCAAAGTCGGTGAGGGAAACTGTTGAGATTTCAAGTGTGATTTTTTCTTTGGAGAGAAGGAGGCAGCGGTGGGTGGAACATCTGGTGATGGAAATTGAATGGAGATTCTTGTTGTTGTTGTGCTGGTACGGTCGCCATACTGGTTATGGGTCCTACAGGGAGAGAGAGAGAAAAATCGCATTGAAATGAAATGCAAAGAAATTCCGTAACCAAGAATATATATACAGTATATTTTCAATGTCCACTACTACTATGTGTGGCGACGGGTGTGTATACTTGCGTTTTTGGGAAGGAGAGCGAGTCAGAGAGAGAGACGGCTTTTGTGAGGGCGTCAAGCTATAACTTTCCCGGAAGACGGTCCGCATAAATGTACACATATATGTACCATTAAGTGTCCGGTCGTATAATATGAGTTTGTGCTTGTGTGTGCCGTATACTACTACTTGTGTGAGTGTATGGCTCCGTCCGCCCCACTACTGCATACAATAGTAGCCGGCATTGACAAGAACGCTTGTCCAACACGAAAATTGCGGTGACCAATGAGACGGTGGACCATTTTTTGCCTAAAAGCACCCCGTCACTTCCAGATGTTGCTGCAAAGATTTTCGCCATATATTTCCGACGCACTCTTTCTTACGTCCCCGGATCTTTCACACAAGTATATATGATGTGTACTGTATGAGGCGTATGTGCGCGGTATAGCCGTAGTAACTTGTGGAAATAATATCACACGGCACTTTTCCAATGACACGATAAAATATGTAGAGCAGAGCCTTTTGTCCAGGCTAAATGTATTCTCAAATGGCTTCCCATCTCCAGCTCACACATACTTGGACCAGCACTACTACGACCTGGACGACAAGGACTATACTAGTATTAATAGCACACGCGCGCCGCGCCAGCCTTTCAACATTCTTTTTTCCATTCCTCAGAATCTACGAGGGAAGAAAATCAAGGGAAAACTCCTTATATATGGTATAATAATACGGGGAAAATGAAAATACTCTAGCTTGCATGTGTGCATAAAATATGACGTATGAAGTTCGAATAAAAGTTTCTTGTGAAACTAACGTCCGAATTGATGCCGTAAGGAAGGGGCACTTTACTCAGTTCTCATGTGTGTGTGTTTACGAGTGTGTGGGCTGCCCGCGTGTGTTCGCGGATGTTTGGCTTGAACGCGGGAGTGGAAAAGGAAGGAGGAAAGGATGGAAAAAAGTAATGTGTTTCCGAAATGAACAGGGAAGGGAGTCATAAGGTATGGTGGACCTTATACGTAATCCAACTGTGTATGTTGTGCTATTGAATATGAATGGCTATGTACACACTTCTACACCCAATACACAAGCACATACGCATACACGATGATACTCCATGTGCCCATTCGAACCACTTTTCCAATTCAATCTCAAGTTTATTATGTTAGTCAAATAATTTTCCCTATTTCCGAATTCCGAATAATATTAAAGCTCGGAGGTATTTTCTCTCAACTTCATATCTTCATCATCCCTTCCGGTTCCCATCTCTTCACAACATCCGCTCCTTCTTCACTTGTCATCTTATGTAGCTTTCCATTGCCCGTGTAAACAGGCTGAGAGTTCTGTTTCCGCACATGTATAAACATACATACACACACGGGCGCGGACACGGTACATTTGAGGAGTTCACCAGCGGTCGGTGGGTCCCTCTCTTCCCCCTCTTTCCAGTGTCTTGACGTATTCCCTCCGTGTTTCACAACGGAAAGGAGCTGGATTTTTATGGAAAACTCGAAATTGAAAACTTAAATTAATAGTAAACTACTCAATATTTTAGTGGAGGTTCCCAGTGAGTTCAAACCTTGGGCACGCAGGACGGCCCATGCATAGGGGTAATCGTAGGAGAAAAAGTTCATGGGAACGAGCGGAATAAGAAGGTATTAAAATTCATGGCTTGCATGAATCCTGATTATTTGTACTTTTTCACCGGAGCGCATGTTTACACCGCCCCGACGACCCGTGTGTGCACTTGCGTACGTGGGATGTTGGGTACACACACACGTAATTGTTTCCACGGGTAGAAACTACAAATCAGACAAAATACTCCGGAATTACATGGTGGAAACTCCACCGTGTACAGCATTAATCCAAGTGGCTTAGTGAGTAACGTGAGCATGTGCCGTGCATCAGAAAATGAATAATTTTGTATGATGAAAAGGCATTATGAATTTTTGGCTATTGTTCCCAAATGCCGCTGACATGACCACCACTCTCGCCCCATAGTGTAGTACTCTGCTGCTCAAAGGCTTGACCATGATAGCTGGCGCCTGGACATGCAATATAGCATGCCACTTGGCCTGTGGTGGTGATGTTGAGCGATAAGTATGTGAGCTCTTGTACGTGTGTGTGCATGAGATTGTGCGTCCGCCTGCTCTGTGTTGTCTAGCCTGGAGGGAAATATAGTAAGAGAATGCAAACATGCCGTACCTTCACATTTGACATTATAGTACATGTGTGTAAGTATAACACGAGGATCTAATATTATTTCCAGAAAATACACAGCAAAACTCATAGGGCAAGAAAGAATCCAGTTTATTCCGTATCATTTAATGTACATACCCAAAAGCATTTGAGATCATATTCTTCCCTCACCATGTTTTCCAACGGAAGCTGACTGGTTTTGTTTGTCTCTCTCTCTCTCTCCTTCCTCCACTCTCACAAGAAATTGTCAAAGGCGGAGGAGGTAAATATTTTAAAACAAGCTCTCCTTGCCCTGAGCATTACAATATACTGGAATACATTACATTATGATTGGAATGACTCTGGGGAAAGACTGTTGAGAATTCAAAGTGGGGTGTACACATGGTTCAGAGCACTACTACATTCCTACTTATGCTGCGGTCAGCAGGGGTAAATGGCATAAATGGACGTTGATTGTGTGGGTACGGACCGTTGTCCGTTCCACTATAGCATATGTAAGGCTCACGTAAAGGTACTTATAATGCGGCCAAATTCGCGATTCCAATTCCATGTCTCGGCCCAGTTTAAATTCTCTCCTGACTCTCGGCATTATTACGGGGGGAATACGAGCGGGTGGGAAGTATAATTTTATTGAAAATTCCCTCTGTGCACGTGTACGGTGTGTGGGCTCGTTGCTCCTAGTACTACAACTATATTTACATCGCATATACTACAAGGAAATGCAATGCTCAAGTAGTCTTCTTTTCTAATATGGCTGCGCCAATGTAGCAGTGGTGCTGTTGTAGTGGAACTTGTGTGTCTGATTTTCCCATAGAGTAAATCCTATGGGGGATTTTTTATTCAGGAAGCCTGGAGAAGAATAGTAGCGATTTCCTAGTTTTTATACGCCTTTGGATATTCGATTAGAGTTTTATGGAATTGAGAGATGAAATCCATGTGGAATGCCCCAGACTGGGACGGTGCTGGGCCGTTCCGTGTTATCAAGTCTGATATAAAATTATATAGGACACAATGAGTGGAATAGTAACGGCGGGCTTTCCCTCCGCGGCCCGCTAGCTTTTTCCCTTAGTCTCCTCTCTCTTCTCTCCACAACATTTTTTGCCTAGATTGTCCATTTGATATTTATAAGGCTCCTTCTTAGGCCCCCGCCTCCTCCGCCGACGCCACCACCACCACGGTCGCATACGAGACGCTATATTGTTTCCACTTTTATTTTTCCTCTCTCTCTCCCTCTCTCTGCCTCCCATAAAAATTCCCACACATCCCCCAGCATTGACTGAGTGAGTGTATTCCACCTAGTTACTCCGTCCTCCGCACTGCTTCAATTCCTCCAATTTACCCTTCTCTGCGACGTCCGTGACATACTAAAACCTACCTGGAGAAAATAATATAATACATAATTTCAAATTCCGAAACCAAATCATTCTCCTGATCATAAAGTCTATTAGGAAGTCGTGGTGATGCAGGGGTATAAAGTGGGTTCACCCAATGCGCAGTTCCTGAGCTAAATTGAGCCTGGACTACCGTCGATGCTCATTCTCTCGTTACATGATGGGAGGGGGGCATTGTTCAATCATATGATTCCCCCCCCCCTTGACGTCACTATTTTAGGGAATTCATATATATGGGTTTAGTATCTCGTTGTGGGTGGAAATTTAAAAGTGAATTTGAGATGGTAATGCATTTTTCTCGTACAATCGTAATAATGGGACGATCATGTGTCCTCTTTTGAATGTGCGCAGCAGTGGCGGTAGTAATGGTAGTAGGGCTGAAATACGTGCACGATATATAATGGGTATAGCGCATTTCAAGGGTAATCATCATCGGCATCAGCACCGCAGAGTGCACTGACACGTCCCTCCGTGTCTCTCAGATTACAGTGTGTTAAAGTATACAGGGCCTACAATAATACTAATGCTCCGTAGATTTGCCGTATTTCCGGTAGTAATAATCCAAGAGTCTTCACTGACTGAGAATCAGTTACTCTTGCAGCGCTAGGGGTCCCAACATCCTATTATACAGATGGTGGCCATTGCTCCTGACAGTTTCTGCCGCCTCTGAT
Organism: Bilobella aurantiaca; assembly: GCA_021029175.1. Classification (NCBI taxonomy): domain Eukaryota; kingdom Metazoa; phylum Arthropoda; class Collembola; order Poduromorpha; family Neanuridae; genus Bilobella; species Bilobella aurantiaca. The sequence goes on from VYYI01001862.1 coordinate 8,225, forward strand.
TTCACCCAATCGGTATACAAGAGGCAGGCTAATAATTGAATATTCAGTCGGACGGGAGAGTCAGAATTGTAATAAATTTGGAAAATTAGCTGAATCCACCCCTCTGTATGCACTTAATCTCATCTTCTGTAACAGTCACATAGGTATGACGGCTCACGCCGAGGCCCTTCTTTTGGGGGAAATCTTACTTCTAGAGCTACCGCTGTGCTAACCCCACTCCCTGCCAACTCCCGTCAAAACAGGAGCCATAGACATTATTAAATTGGACTTTGGGTCTCTTCCCGCTTCATTAGTAATAGCCCCCAACTCGGAGCCCCATCCAGAGGCCACTTCCATTCACAAGTATTTTCAAGTGTAACTAAATTGGTTATTTTTAAAACCGGAATTACAAGTAAATCAATGACGTCAAAATTTGTGCATTAACCATTGCTCTGCCATTATGGGGACCGTGTAGTGGGGCCCATAGTTGCGTAGTGTACAGTTTTGGATTCGGTGTATCTCCCCTTTACCGGCCAATACAGAATTCTACTCTATAGAATCACAGCTGACATTCTGCGCCCACTTTAGCAAGGAAAGAGGGTGAAAAATGGAAAGGGTTCCACATCCTCGCATCCCCAAGATTATGTAATTGGGATGTTCATTCAGTTCATAATTTGATTTTAGGGCATAAAAGTATAGGGAATATAAAGAGGGGGAAAAGCATGGGGAGCAGGGTTTCCCACACATACTGGCACACACTGTATATTGTATTTACTACATGTCCAACGTCGCCTGGGTGCTGCTCCTGCCGGATGCTCCATCATAAAGTTTTTGGCTTTTGCTCTCCCACTGTTTTTAGCGATATTAACAAGTGTGAAGACATTGGTTTGGCTGTAGTGGGGTATAAATCATAGTGGAAAACAGCCACCATGTTACCATGCATGTGCGTGTGTCTCTGTATGTATCTACAATAACCAAAGGGGGAAGGTAGCTGTTGTATAGTTGCTGTAATAGTAGTAGTCGCCGCTTGTATTCAAATAGGCGAATGGCAAGACAGTGCACATACGCCGGAATACATTGGCCGACGCGAAGGCATGACGAAGCGACCCTAACCCTTTATCATGTTAAACTGTTGAATCCCCATACCTGTTGTGCATACACCGTATATGTTCCTCAATGTAGTGAATTGGAAGCATGTTTGTTTTTTTACCCCTTTTTAAAGAGCGGCTCCCGCTCCCTTACTGTGCACCCTTCCGACTCCGCCCATATGATATTTTATATCTCGTTATACATCAGTGTCAATTTTATAGACCCCTCATGCCCACTACTAAGCTAAGCTACATATGAACTTGAGAGAGCCGTTATTGAAAACACAGTGTGAGGTTTGGGGAATTTTTAAAATTTTAGTCCCCATCTCATGCATGTTAACCAAAGGTTTACCGAGCAACATCATGGTGAGAATTACAAGGAAAAAATGGCGAGTTTAGGTTTAGGTTTAGTGGATTATAAGAGTGTGTGGCGATTTAGGGAGTCTCCATAGCCAAAAGTCGGAGCTGTAGAAGTTCAAATAAGGAAAGTCCAGGATACTCAGGAAGCATTTTATTACAAGCACCTTTCAGATTCGGGAGAAAAAGGGAAGTGAGTGGTGAAAAGAAGTCTTGACTTGACTCTCCACCCATCCATCGTCATACAGATTGTGTGTATGTGAGTGTGAGTGTGGGTAAATGTCGGTGACGACGTTATTTGAGAGAGAAAAGGGAAAACTTTTCTGACTAATGCAATCGTCTCTCACAACCACCCATACGCATACACACACACAGTCTCCACACAGAGGAGAGAAATGCACTGGAGGAAGAGAGCGGGAGAGGAGAGAAAAATTCCAAATCGAATGAGTAAGCCCAAATGCGGAGATTTTTCCCTCTTTTCTCACCCGCATACATCGACACACACACACACACACACACACACACCGACCACTCACTCTTGCTTGCAAACTAAAATGACTTTCCTTTGTCGCTCCGCATGAGGAGGATGGTCATGATGAAGGAAACTAGTTTATCGAGCGGGTGTCACCATCAGGATCTCTCCACGATTCTCCTCGAAAAACTCGTAATATTTCCTCTCCTAAGTGCGCCCGGATTTTCTGATAAGAATATTTCCCATCCTCCTCCGTCCTTCGGACTCAATTCACACCGGGTTAGCACCTCACAGATTAATGTTTACTACCCATGCATGGGCAGTTCCACTACTCAACGCCATGTAACAATGGACGGGGTGGATGTGGGAGTGTAAGGCTATGTTAATGACCGCTTCATATGCAAATTCAAATATTCCGCTCCAAAATGACCCTCACATTGTTGACGTGCTCAGCTATATCGGGAGCCTTGAGTCCTTCAGTTGTGAATAATAAAACTCCCGGACCAAGCCTCACAAAGGTCCACCCTCGCATTTGGATCCAACGCACTACTGTATTCACGGATGAATAGATTACCTCACCGCGTGAGCCCGTATGGAGTGTGTGAGCGTGCGTACGGATGCAATTTGAATGGCCGTGACATTCCACAAGAATTTATGAGCATTCATTCCGTCCGGTATTGTCGCGGACTCCTTTTTACGGTCCGCGCGGAAAGGCCCACGTAGTCATTTTACTTTGTGGTCAACTGGTAAATGTGAATCCATAAAAGTAAATAAGAGACTACTACTATATTCCATTCCGAAGATGCACTACCGTGCTCACAATCTCCTCTATATAGTATATGGTCAATCTGACCTCTGTGACTTTCCCCCCTATTACGGAGTGAGACTTGGAATATACGGCGGCTTTATTTGACGGGGGAATTATTCCGGGAAATCGGTTTGAATTTTAATCGCTTTTACTTTTAATTAAATTACACCATTGTAAAGCCCTCTGTGAGTTTCCAGTTGCCGCCCGCCTGTGTTTTGCTTATAACTCTTTTTATGACCGTCCCGCTGGCCTGCCCATCCGCACTTGCTGGTACTCAGCAATGGGAGGGAAGATTGTGGGCGTAAATAAAGATTAAGGACAAGGAGCATAGTAGTAGGGAATAGCGATGGTGTATAGCTCTGTAAGCAAAGTGGAAGAGGCTGTGTAGGCGTCCTTAGGTTAACAGCTGCCCCGTACGCCCGGCCCGCTCTTATACTCTCACTACATAAAAAGGATTTAAAGGTGTGGGAAAAGCGAAATGGACGGGAATTGTACCACTTGGCCTTTTAATTAACTATTTTATTGGGAGTTTCCCTTCAAGTGGACAACAGGGGTTTTTACTCCGTTCACATCACACACACCATATACACAGAGAGAACAAGCCGGCCTGCCACCGCTGCGCGCTTCCCTTCAACTTTTACACCGTCTCGTCGCTATCCGCCTTCACTATAACCATCCCATTACACGGCCCAGGAATACATATATGCAGTAATCTTCCGCATTTAAAATCACGTTAAAACCCCAGCGTTCCTCCTTTCACAAGTTCGTAGCGTATGAGACTGTATATATATATGCGCCCTGATTTGAGCCGTTGCGGCACGCCGAAATGGAAAGTTTAGTAAGTACCCTGGAATTCCCTCAGATGCGAATCCGATGAGAGAATTAAAGCCGGTGAGGAGAGAGAGGGACAAGTAGTGAAAGGGAATTCCATGTCGTACAACTCCATCTGCTCCCACTAAGGAATCTAAAATCTATGAAGGAGTGAAAACCCAGGGATACTTAAGGAGTCAAGATTGAATGAGAATTGAGTACACATACCGTCGTCTAAACACACACACACACACACAATCTCATACAAACCTACACATACACACCTTCATAGATCCACTGAATTGTGCACATATATATACATACACTCAATCTCCAACTCGGTCGAACTTCCCCAGAGATAATGGTATGTGTCCATTATGTGATCATATACGTACAGCCATAGATATATATGCATATATATTTTGATGTGTATATACCACATGTTTGTGTGTGTGTTCCCTTTTGAAGTCATTCTCGTCGGAGTGAATACAATGGGGCGGATGGAAATGTGCGCAAACATGGGGAAGTAGGAAGGCATATATATATGTGCGAAGAACCTGGTCTGGCCTGGTCATATATACAAACTAACGGTGGTGGACGAGAATGAAGGAAGGCGCGAGAGATGAGGACAGTGATAGGCGGGAATTCGGCTGGTGGAGCGAGAAATGGACGATGTACTAAGAGACTTCTAAAGGTGTCGGGCGGGTGTGGGTGACTGTGTGTGTGTGTGTGTGTGTGTGAGTGTGGATGCTTCGGCCCATATAAGTACATGATATATGTAGAGAGAGGTAAAGCCAAGTGGCCGAACTCAAGTGTGAGCTCGCGGGGCTAAGAATATTGTGGGAATGGGAAAGGAATGGATGATTGCAAAGACAAGTGAAGATGATAGGGACTGGTCGGGAGTGAATTGCATTGTGCATGAGCGTCTCTTTGGATTAGACGAGAGCGCCAAGGAAAAGAGAGGAGAGCTATGAGAGGAGGCAGTGTGTCTACTCATGGTGGTGTTGGTAGTAGTGTGACTGTGAGAGAGTACATAAAAGAAAAGGCGGCAAGAGTTGGTCTTCACATTGCGCTCACACACACACACACACACACACATGTACACACACAGCGGGTAAAGTATAAGAAGATGAAGACGAAGAAAGGAAAAGCTTTTTTCTCACTCTCTTTCTCCTGGCACACCAGTGTTGGCGGTGCTAGTAGTTGTAGTAGTGTTGGACGGCGGACGATAGACTTGCTTTTATGATGAAGCCTATATGTAAGTGTCGAATATAATTAAAGGCGCGAGAGGAGAGGCGAAAAGCTTTTCTAACGATTTTTGTCCGACGCATACACACACACACATATATATATACACACATTCACACATGCACTCATCTCACAGCGGCAGGAGTCACACATAATGTGGGAGCACGGAGGGAAATACCCTCTCTCATATGTGAGCGCATAAAACTGGGTGCAATACGTAGGCGGACTATGGAATACAGAGACGCATGCACGTACACATAAAGCCGTGTGGTGGTCATTCAATGTGAGTCAATCGATAGGGGGTGCCGGGGGAGGTCAATTGACTCACTTCACTCTCCGGGAAAAAGGAAGGGAAAAAAGGGAGAAAGTGTATAATGTAGCATGTAGACGGGCGTCCGCATATATGCATGTCCGCCGCCCCACATGGAAATGCTCAAACATTTGCCTATTTTTACATACCCTACAGACTGTATACCCGCACCCAACTCCGTCGGCTTTTTCTACACTCTCATACACTGGGAGCTCCGTGAGAGTGGCTGAGAGTACATTATTTCCTCCTATTCCTCCACCAAATAATCCCACCATCATGAGCACTGGTAGCCAGTAGCAGTGGCATCACATGCGCCTACACTCTGCATACTATTTCCGGAGTCATCATCATCATCGTCATCACCATCACCGTCATCATCATCTTGCCTATCCAGCCTTACCACCATGCCCCTCTCCTGTTCCCTTAATCTCCGCTTCCAGGCCGCAATCATCTCTGCTGTTTATTCAGTAAGTCTGTCTGAGTCTGTGGGCCATTTACATTTTCCTATTTTTCAACCCTAAACCCACTCTGAGAAGACTCAGTGAGGGATTATGCTAAGCGGGAAAATCCAATATTGCCCATCATTTAGTATGCAGTTTTGTAAGTGAGTGATGTGACTATTGTAACCTGGATGGAAGTGGGTTTGAGCAATTCCCTGCCTACCCAGGTCTCATCCTGGATGGGGAACAAAGTAGAGAACCCTTGGGGCTGGGGAATTCAGAATCCACATCTGCGGAATCGAGCGGAGCTGAAACAACCCAGATCTACTGTACTCGATACTCCCTCCGTTGTCATCACACAACGCTCAGGGCCTTCCCTTCCTTCATGCATAGGAAGGACGAGGGACAAAGCTCTGTGGTGGTTCCATGCTGTACGTGTACTTTTCTGAACCCAGGCCTGTTGTGGGACAACTATTTCAGAGACCTTGCGCATAAGGTAAACCTTATATGGAGAGTGGCGTAGTGAAGAGTGGATTCACTCTCTTCGCCAGTTTCACTACGAACGCCGCCTGAATTGGGAGAAAATGGACCCAAAATGACCCATAGGAACTGCGGCTATATGGTAAATACGAATAAATTTGGGATGGAAATTTATAGGGATCCTATAGAGGAGGGTACACAGTGAGGCGGAAGTGATTCCTGAAGGGAATCTAAGTGAAAAGTTGAGTCGACAGAGCATAGAGTATACAGTATAGATAGTAGTAACATGGTGATTGGTTGGGATTTGGGGAAGAACCCTTATTTGCATTGTTGGCTCATTTGCATTAAGAGTACACACAGAGTATTCCTCCTGTCCCGCTCCCATATTATTATATTGTATATATGGCGGAGCTATGTGTTCAAAGGTATCCTTCTCCTGCATGGCTGCGCCGCGGCTGGAAAAAAAGGTCCGCAGTGCCGTGAGGAAAGAAGGAAAGAGGAGCGAGTAAGAGTGAGAGGGAACAAGGGGAAGTTTTTACATGCAAACCCGAGGGATTGTTTACATAGCATTGCATTGAACCATCCCAGTCTGCATGTAAAGGAGAACGTGGGAGGCGGAGGACATGGTGATGGGATGAGGGGAAAAAATAGTGGAGGAAATCCATAGTGGTTGAGGACAGGAGAGTGACCACGGAGGAACCAAGGACGGCCCGCATCCAAAGTATCCCTCAAAGATGACAATGTTTTATGCATTTTCTCTCTCCCATGTATTTACCCGGGCTTCTTTTCCACAACGAGGCACCAACCACCCATTCTCTGTCTTGGTAAACTCTGTCTCTCTCTCTCTGTTCTGAACCCTTTGGACATTTGATTTTTCTCTTCATCATCCTCATCCTCATCAATATCCACGCACACCATCACCGTCATCATCATCATCATCAACAACTCTAGTGCAAACAGTATTGACCCCCATGGTAACATCTTTTTCCAATTCAGATTACAGAGAAGACCACCACCATCTCCAAGTCCAATGGCTCAAAAAGTTTCCCTCACAACAGGATGAGAGTGGATGAGTACGATGGCTCTTGCCATGCAAACTTTTCCCCACACCGCCCCTCATCTTCCCCCACTCTCTCGTAGTAACTCAATCCGAGCAACTGGAAAGTTGAGTCAAACTGCCTACGGGTTAGAAATGACTTCAATCTTTAAGAGATAAGCGACCCTCTTCAATCATCTCATTTTGCATTATCATTCTCTCCTCTATGGAATCGGATCCGTATGCCCGGAGCGGTCCAAACTAAAGCATATCTAATTCAGTGTGGAATGATATATTTACTACTATCATGATGGCCACTGTGAGACTAGTAAAATATAGTTGTTTTCGTGCGACGTGCAACTTGAAGGATTAAAACATTTTAATTCATTCAGTGTGCGCCATATCCGACAGTTGAAGTTTGAATGGGAAAAAATATGATAGACTATCCAATGAAAGGAATATAATTAGGATGTGGCCATGAAAAGCGTGTCGGGCGTTACACGCGCTGGCTATTCACTGGTCGTTGGATTGGTAGCAGGCGGCCTGTTGGCCGTCCGCGTGCCTGCCTCGTCATCATCTTGTTTCCCTATTAAAAACGTCCATTGGAATTGAAGGCCCACTTCCAGAGGGGTAAAGGCGCCTTAAGAAGCTTTAAAGTGATCGTCGTCACCCATTCGTCCGTTTATGCACGGGTCGCCGTCATACCAGCCAGCGGTGTGAATGTTGGTGTTGGCGAGGCAGGAGGAGTAGCATCCACCGCTCTTATATATACGTTCTGTGGGTTAATTCTTATGAGGCAACTAATCGGAGGTTTTTTTCCAAACCTCGTGCAAGCCTTTCTTCCTCTTTTATAATGGTAATTCATCAGAACCCGTCCATATGTACGCAGTGGATAAAGTCCCATTCAAACAGGAGCAAAAAAGGGTTAGTAGTTTTTTATCAAACAAAGCCCATTTAAAATAGCCAATACGGTGAGACTGTGTCTGCGGAGGATAAAGGGAGTGATGTGAAATGGGTGCTGCTATTCCAGGGCATTCTTATGAAAATAACCAATCTAAGCACGACGACGACCGTATGTCCATGTTACACATACACGCAGTCACACACACACACACACAATCTGACGCATCACCCCTACCCGGACTGAATCTATAAGTAGGCACCCTGTTACATCTCACGTTCATATGTACATTCAAACGGGAGTCAGCCTGGAAATGAAATGCAAATACGGACCCATTCATGTGAGTCCTATATACTATGGGGCTTAAAAGCCATGAAGCTTCCGCTATCGTGTACTGTAGTAGTAATAAAGGGTGCAAATTTCATCTTGTTCCAATTCAGCTGCCAATCTTATGCTCTGATTGGTGGGTCAGGAGGCTACGCTTGGAGTAACGTCTACGTGTGCTCCGGTGTACCCGCTATTTACCTTGGAAGGAGCCCATTCACCTCCTTATTGTTCATCCATCACTTTGGTGGGAGCCTTTCAATAATTTTTTCACCTTGGCCCTCCCCTGATATGATCCAATTGCGGAGACTATAGGAGTGAATAAAGGGGAAGAGTTTAGCCTGGACAAGACCCCCAGCAGTGGTAGCTTGTCTACTATAGTGGGCTAATACTCAAGTTGTTTGGGGCCGTCCCTGTATTTGATTCCTCTCACTCTTAAATGTCAGAGCCCTTTTCTTCATCCCTCATCATCATCACTGTAGCATGCCTAATAAAAAAGTAGTCCAGCTGGACACGGCAAGAAGTTCCTTACATGTACACAGACTTACATACATGCACGCTAGGAAAAACTTGAGCAAATACCGGGAGACGGTTATACTGTGAGAGTGATATTATGGGAACTAATACTCAAGGTTGTAATGAAAAGGGCTCTGACATTTAAGAGTGAGAGGAATCAAATACAGGGACGGCCCCAAACAACTTGAGTATTAGCCCACTATAGTAGACAAGCTACCACTGCTGGGGGTCTT
>VYYI01001863.1:0-17211 GCA_021029175.1 Bilobella aurantiaca
AAACGTTTTTCTCCTGTTTTAAATTTAAACAAACTTGAGGAACACTTTTGGAGTAGAATGGAAATGAATTGGTATCTGTAATGTGCCAGTGAAGGACGTTCAATTTGTTTTGAGCCATTCCGTCAACCATCTTCTTGAGATGCTTCACTGGAATAAAGTTTCTGGAAGTATCGATCATGAGTCCTCGATACTTGAATACTGGCTGATCATGAATGGTCGCTTGAGACACCATCTGAGTCACATTAGGGATAACAAGCGCTGCACAGGTAAACGGTTAATTGGCTTTCTCACCTGTAAGCATTCATGTACTTCGTCGAACGCTACTAATTGCCCCAGCGTTTCCAGGCCGTGGCGCACTCCAAAGTAGGTGACAGCGTTGACCTCGATGTGAAGCCTCCGACCTAGACCTTCGTAATATGGGGCAATTGTCACGGAGTAGCTTTCGTCCGTGGCCAGACCAACTTTTGTTTCCGCGGTTTGTGCTGTTAGGCTAATTGTTACAATATTCTTCTCGATGCCCAATCCACCAGAACTTGTCGGAAATACTGAATTACCTTCGGATTTCGGATGCATCTATACCGAAATTTTTTTGAATTTGATTTTTCGAAAAGCCGATTTTTTTAGCAGAAAGCTTTTTTTTTGGCTGAAAAATGCTGCCAACATACCCTGAATAGTGTATCCAGAAGAGCGTTTCCAGCAAAGCCGAGCATGGCCTTGACGGAAGGATGCGGTGCGTAAATGTGCGTAATTTCAACATTTCCTGGATAAAACATGACAGTATTTCGGGACAAGAAGGTCTGCGGAGAGGTCACAAAGCAAAGACTGCATCAGAGGGGATGAGCTGATTCTTATTTGGGTCAAAAACGTTTAAGATAGAGGTAAAGTTAAAACTAATTTAATTACTTTTACGGTGGGGATTGGCCAAAGTGGACCGAAGGGGCCACAGGTCAGCCAGCACACTGCTAAGGTCACGCGATTCGTCGCTGTCGTATTCGACAGTTGTCTGTAGCAGGAAATGTCGTCGACACACTGCCATGTCCAAGGAGACTCACTGGAGATTGAAAACAAAACGTATTTCATAGGATACCACTTTCTCCAGAAACAAAATTTCCTGGACAGTTCTCCACAAAAAGTATCCTGGACAATTCTTCAGAAACAAGAATCCTAGACAATTCTCCAGAAAAATACCATGGACAATTCTCTAGAACTACAAGGTTTATTGTTGTGATACTTACAAGGTCACGGTCTCCGATGCCCTGAAGTGTTGGCCCTCGGTTTCAACGTTCGCTTCAACTCCAGCGGCGACCGTCGGCAGCGACATAGTCATACTTTCCAGCGATCCACCAGCAGTGGGTGGAGCTGAACTTAGCACTTGCCTAGAATTGCGGGCGTCAGTGACTATTGAACTAGTATCGCTTCTAATTGGCAATGAACTTCGACTTGGTCTATTACCACTAACCATACTGACACTGAACAATAGAATTGCCAAAATTATACTACTATTGAAACTTGTCTTTAATACGACGCTTCTTATTGGCTGCTGAAAAGTGGGTTTTGCTGATTTTGCAATTAGATTTGCTTTGCGATCTGCAAATTTCTTCATTTTCACAATCGCTCCTCGAATTACAAAAACTAATAACTAACAAAAATCGCTGCTGACTTTGAAGCGTTCTTGGCGAATAATGAGATTGTGCAATCTTCTTCTTTTTAAACAACTTTTTGATGTCACTGATGAACAGATGACGACAATAGACGAGACGCGATGACACAGAGCTTGATAATCAGCGTTTACGAGTCTACAGCGTCGTTGTAGAAATTGACTATCGCGTAAGACTATTTTTGGTATCGCTGCAAAATGAGTTCTGGAACCTTTTCGTAAAGGAACAAATTGTTTAGAACGCCATTAGCATCAATTAAAACAGGAGTTCCATGTTACGGTCAGCGTCACAAAAATAGCCCTGGACAAGATGCACGGCTTCACTTTGCCCGTAAATCAACCTCAATTGACTCGATTGTAAATGACATGACACAGTATCCTCGAGATATATCCTCTTGCACGCTTCGATAGCTATCTGCTACGTAAAAAACTATTTGTTAATGGTTCCTGAAACAGAGATTATGCCATTTTGCAAACTGCTCAAAAGTTAACTACAATTAACTTTAACAGCGTTACGTCGAACTGTTTCACAATAACTGACCAAAGCAGGGAACGACAAAAGTGTCCAAGTTCATAATTATTGAGAAAGTTGATTAGGCTATGTTAGTGAAACTAGCATTTCCGGTTTTCTATTTTTTTTTTCGAAGAACAAAAAAAATGATTGCGGATGTGTGGATTAGTTTCATATTTAGAAGTGGTATTTTATTACTCTCTGCAGGATGTGCAATCAAAGATATCAAAAGCAAGAAAAAAACGCATTTAATTGTTGTTTAAACTATTTTTAAATCATATTTAATTTTAGGACCATGAGAGTTAATTGAAAACAATTTTGTTGTCGAGAGAGAACGGAAATGATTTAATTGAGCATACGCTTCTCATCATTTGTTTTGAAACTGTGAGGCTTGCCTTGACCTACTTCCATGATATGATCTCGAGAGGGTCATTCACGTGTGATATGGGTTATGGTAAAGGATTTTTAAAAAATCAAATTTTTTTAGAAAATGATTTAGAACAAAAAAAGTTTTAAAACAGATTTTTGGGAAAGGATAAGATGATACAGGATGTAGAAGATGCGAATTATGGTCACGTGACTTCCTTTGTTCACTTTCGCCTCATGAATTCAAGTTCCCTTTCTTTTATTTTTTTTTCTTTTTGGGTAAATCTTGACAAAAAATCTCTGTCTTCATTCATTTTCTTACCGTAACTGGTTACCTTATTTTTTTATTAATTGATTGATGTAGGTTGTTAATTAAGTGGTGCGTGGCAGGCAAGAGGGTCAACAGGATCTTCCTTGGGCATGGGATGCTGGTCAGCACTCAACTGCCTGTCAATACTTGAGCCGACACGACATCGCAGCGGTGAGCATGGTCAGGACCTCAATTGGTACTTCTTGGCCACTACCTGTCACTGCTTACCTCCAGTCAATTAGTGGGTGTCCGTTTATTAAGTTGGGACACAAGAGCTTGAGCTAGTCGAAGTTTGACTTAACAACTGGTCAATCGCACTCGGCTCGTGCTCCTGTACGGCACAATGGCCCGGCCCATTCCTAAACGTAAGGAAGCTTTAATTTTGTGAATGCCTCTGGAGGGTTCATGTTTCACGTTTGCATTCTGTTGTAGTGAACTTTGGGGAGCAATCCCGGAGACGTGACCTGAACCTTAATTTGGATGCCAACTTCCGTAAGAACGAAAGGAATGATACCGACATTCGGTTCAATGAAATAATGAATAGGACGGGCAAAATAACAATCGCTGGAAAAGTAAGAGTGGGTTCTGAATTTGGGTAACATCAAAATGAACAAAGTAATTTATTTTCAAAATTTACTAGGAGTACAAAACGGACATTGATGACCTTGAGCATCTCGGAGAACTGGGCAATGGGACTTGTGGGCATGTAGTTAAAATGAAGCACAAAGCTACTTCAGAAATTATAGCTGTTAAGGTAAATATTTTCTCCAAGAAAGTTTATAGATTACAGATGCTGGCTCGCACATAATGGAGAGTAATTGTGTGATTGTGTCAGTCAACTTAACAATTCAAAGTTATTTATGATGGTTGTATGAAGACAAACTTCAATAACCAATGAGAAATTTCAAGTTACATATACTTTCTACAATTGCAGCAAATGCGGAGGTCCGGCAATACCGACGAAAACAAGCGCATAATTATGGACCTGGAAGTTGTGCTCAAGTCACATGATTGTCCCTTCATTGTTAAATGTCTTGGGTGCATCATTACGGATTCAGAAGTTTGGATTTGTATGGAGTTGATGGCCTCGTGCATGGACAAGCTTCTTAAAACGCTTAAAGGACCTATCCCAGAGATAATTCTGGGGAAGGTGGTGGTAGCCACGGTCAAGGCTCTGCACTATCTGAAAGAGAGTCACGGTGTGATCCACAGGGATATCAAACCCTCCAACATTCTCCTCGACGAGAAGGGGAACTTCAAACTCTGTGATTTTGGGATCTCGGGTCAATTAGTTGACTCAAAGGCAAAAACGCGTAGTGCGGGCTGTGCAGGTAATTTTCTTTTACGGCGTATTCATGTTTGTTACTCTGAAGGTTGTGCTGTTTTAAAAAATATATCGAGTAATTGGTTTATGGATTCTACCCACAAACATTCTTTGTTTGTTTTTTTAAATTGAAATAAGTTAAGGTCGACAGTTTCGCAAATTCTATTGTGCAATTACTTGTTTTATTTCTAGCATATATGGCTCCTGAGCGTATTAATCCGGAAGACCCCACCAAACCGACTTACGATATTCGTGCTGATGTCTGGAGCCTTGGTAAATTAAACGCTTTATCAAAAAAACAATGAATACTTTACGTCAACTGTTCGTTGGTATTAGGCATAACATGCGTGGAGTTGGGAACTGGTCGATTTCCGTACAGTGATTGTAGTACTGATTTTGAAGTCATGGCTAGAATACTAGATGACAATCCCCCAGTTCTACCGGACACTACCAGTTTCAGTCCCGAATTCCGTGACTTTGTAAAAGTCTGTTTAGCCAAGAATTACCGGGATCGGCCAAAGTACAAAGACCTCCTCAAGCATGACTTTATCAAGTTGCATGAGTCCAAGCCTGTAGACGTTGGGACCTGGTACATGATATACTGTGCTCCACGCAAAACTCTTGGGTTCTCAAACCTGGGAAGACACTCTGCTAGGACGAGAGGAGCGAATTCGAGCGGAAATGGAAGGTTGGGTTCAGCTGGAAGTCCAAGTCCAATCACGCCCAGCCCGGGTTCTGGAAGATCAAGGCAAGATGATTGGCTCATCCAATCGCCTAGAGGGCTCCGCTCGAATTTCGATCGACTCAATTCCGACCCTTCACCAAATGCAAGGAGTCCTTCAACTCCAGGCACTCCAAGTCCTCTTCAAGGCTATGCACCTGACCCACCACCCAGGTCAGAAGAAAATTACATATTTTAGTTTTTAAGGCATTTATTGACAACTTTCATTTTCTAGTAATATTAATTTAATGTTTATTCAGGCTTAGTCGCATGGGATCGGAAGGTCTGAGGACACCAACTCCAACGAGTAGTTCAGGAATTGGAAGTAGCATCAGCGGAAGTGGTTTGCTGATGAGCCCAAGTCCCACCTCCTTGTCAATGGCCAATAGCACTCCATCGCCACCTGAAGGAATCCCACCACCTCAGCCACCAATGCGCAGGTACTTCCCATCACGACTCTTCTTCACTCCAGAACCTACGAGGAAACGATTCTTTGACTTTAGTTCTCCTCCTCCTCCAATTCCACCTCGATCTCAAAATCAACAGCTACCTAATTCCACCCCGTCTCCTTCCCGATTTCTTCATTTCGAATCTCCTCATACTCCCACTCATCCACTCGACACAATTCCAGGAAGTAGAATTTGAGTGAAGAGTGGTATAACTCACTGCTTACCATTTTATGGCCATTTTAATTTCTAGATTGAGAGACAGGGATTCAGCCCCTCTTAGAGTCTCCTTTTCAGAGGGTAAGTGAGGGTAAATGGAGCAATGGATCTTCCATTGCTTTTGTAGTTTTACAAAATCGAAAGAAGCAAATCAGCATTTAAGCTGTTGCCTCTTGCCTTGTGTCGAGTGTCTCTGGGTTGGGTGTGTCTTTCATACTTGTTGCTGCTGTGCTTCTAATTGTCTTTTTTTTTCTGTTTTCCTCGATGGTTATAATTTTATGGTTTATTTTACTTTGCAGACTTATAAAGGGCCTTTTCCTTTGTTACTCTGGTTGCTGAGAACCTGAACCATGAACTTCAAGACAGTGAATTTTTATATTTTTTGGACCAGTGGCTGTACGGACACGTTCCTTTTTATGATTTTGAACTCAACGTGCCTGTTTCATTGTTGTAAATCGTTTTCACGCTTGAATTTTGAACTGATTTGAATTTGTTTTCAGAGTTCAAGCAAATTATTTCCCTTCTATAACTTTTATTAGCTTTAGTTCAGTTCCAGTTTTTGCTTAAATCTTCGAACAGTAATCGAGTTATGGAGATGAGGAGAAGGAAATGGGAAGTATTAATTTTATTCCATAGGTGAAGTGCAGAGGTTATATATTAGGCTAAGGTCAAAAGGTCATAAGACTGTTACATTCTGCTCCCGTTCGTTCACGCAATGCACCCCTCCTACATGTGTGCATAGCCCTTCAGGGAATTTGCCAAATGTAAACGATAGCGAAGGATTAATTAACGAGAAACGGATTACCCTTAATAATTATAAATCTGCCAAAACGTGTACTTTTTAGTTGTGATAAGGTCAGGTCATATCCTGTAGAGCAAAAGGCACTTATTCGCAGGACTTTATGAACAGATATGCACGTTACTCTAAAATGACCTCAAATAAACTGAAGCGAATATTGTAAAAGTCAAGTATACACTAAAAATTCAATATTTAAGCGATATTGACGTTTTGAAAAGGTACGCTCCCGAAAATTTGGGGGTTTATTTTTAGAATTTGGCATGTTCTCCAAGCGTTAATCTCGCCTTGGCCTTGGCATCCTTTGTATTGAATTTCACATTTCTTGTTAAAGTGAACAGTTTTATCCAGGAAAAGTTCAAACGTAAGTCAACCGCAAAGAAGTGGTAAAAACCCGAAAAACGGAAGTGATCCAAATGGTGTAAATATTGAGAAGAGAAAAAAAAATCAATATTAGGAATAAGAACGAAAATTGTCCAAAATAGGAGCGATTTTTTTATTGAACTTGTTTTGAAAAATGTGCTGTTGGTTTCTGCGTTGGCGAATCGTTGCAACTGCTAAGCACTATAAGCTTGGGCTAGAGATATTGGGATGCGTTGTCATTTTCGCACAGCTAGCGCGCATCGCCGTCATTGGCTATGAAATCAAGACTATTACAAATGAGTTTGCTCGTAAGTACACAACTTCTTGTTTGTCTCGTATATAAAATCTTATTTATTTCAAATATCAATCTTATAAAAGTTGAGCTCTTCGCTGAAAAGTCGATTTTGTCTCTAATAAATTAGAATAAATTAATTAGTGCGGATATTGTGTCGACAAAAAAAAAACCTATAATTCCAAATCATGGACATATCAATTTGTAACGTATTAAGTCGAGCCCAGCACAGATTTGAATCTTTCAGGTCGTCCTTTTGTTAATAAAAAAAAAACTTATTTAAATTAAGTTAAACCTCATCAGTTAAATATGATGAGATATTTCCATTTGCGTTTGGATGTTCGGCAGGAGTATGAGTTCCATCAACTGAATTACCGTCCAAGTTTCCCAGCAGACTGCTCAGTGACAAATCGTTTGACTATTAAAATTTTAAAAAAATATTTTGCCATTTTTGGAAAATATTTTTAGATTTTTTAGAGCAATATTTGCACATTAGACTAAATTGTTACCTCCGAAGTAAGCCATGGGCCATTCGAGAGTAAATTCTCCTCGCTCTTGGCCTTCTCTGTATCAGAACTAGTCTTGCAATCCAAAAGATCTAAAATATCAATTATAATTAAGTATAAAAAAATTGAAAGAAATTGTAACAACGAACTTAGAAGGCTGTTGTCATCACAGGAAAGGAATTTGTCTGAAGTGAGGCAACTTCCAGTGCTCCTTTCATTTGGTCCAAGATTTCCTGGTTCTGACGGCGGAAGGGTCATGTCCAGGAACGAACTCAGGCTAAAGCTACTGTTCTCACTTATATTTTCAGTTGACTTGAGATGAATTAAATCGTTAAAATTCAGAAGGAGTTAGGGAAGTGGCCGCTTCCGATTGTAATAGAACCTCTGGCGCCTGTTTCGCCTTTAATTGTTTCTGTAACGATCCGGAAGGCATAAGTTGTCCTTGCTGCTGTTGCTGTACAGCATTAAGAACTAGAAAAAAAAATCCACTTTCTCAGTCAGTAATTGGCGATGAATGATACCTGAACTTGATCGAAGGGCAAGGGAAAAATACATTGAATTGAGAAAATGATTATTGCCAATTAGTTGAAATGAGCATCTAACGATTACTAACCATTTTGAGTAGTGATAGTAAAAATTGAAGCTGTCGAGGGATCAATTTTTGGTCGAAGTGGAAGGACTCTTGGAACAATTACTTTTCGATTCGCTGGCCTGCCAGTTCTTCTATTGCCTTTCGGTAGCAAAATTATTGATTTGTTTTGGGGCTCTCCAGAAGATTGGTGTTGCTGTTGGGATCCGCTGGTCGTAGGGGTCAAGGTCGGGAAAAATTGAAGTGGCACTTGCACACCGCTTGGTGACACTTTTCCAGGGTCGATGTTGAATATCACCGGGTTTCTGACAGACTCTGACCGTTCGTTACACTTGACAGAGGCACTTGGACAAGCAGAATAGCCACAATTTGGACACTGAGCAGCACCTCCAACTTTCGTTTTGTAGCATTTCTTCTTTTTGAGTAAACTGCTCACGGCGATGAGCTTTGAAATTAGCGTTGAAGTCATCGAGGAACTCTCGTAGGAATCCCATTTGTACTCGAATTGAAGCGTTGAACAACTTCCTAGCATCACATACACTTCACCCAGCGTTATCATTCCAGCCTCCTCACTCGTCCAGCCCTTGGAACAGTCCGTCGTCGAGCTGAGACTATATTTTTCTAGAAATTCTTCCTCGTCGTGTCGAGACAGGCTAGTGGACGAAATACTGTTTGGGATCAGTGGAGGATCGATTGCTGACGACATGGGCTGAGTCTGCTGCGTCGATTCCGAAACCATTCTCTCATCTTCCGTGTCATTATCGTTTTCATGATCATATCCAGTTGACTCGACCTTTGATCGGAGCAAACCATCCGCGTAGTTTCTAAGACTAATTTTGGAAGCACTGGTAGCTTCCAAGACTTTAAAATGTGGAAGATTTTGATGAAATCTTTGCGGAATAAATCGGAGTCTTGGAATCTGTTTCCCGAAAGTTTGTAGCAGCTGCTCTTTCTATAAGTTTTCATATAACAGAAATTATAAGCTCAAAATCAGTTTAATTCCGCTTAAATTAGCAGATTAATTGATTTTTTTTTACCATTTTAACATCCGTAGTCTTCCATCTATCTTCGAAGAATTTGATTACACTAGAGAGAGATCGCTGAAGACTGAGATGAACCCTGACACGGGGGTTGTAGGACAAATTCTGAACACAGATCCATGCTTGTCCGTTTTGTGGCAATAGTTCTAGTATCACTTTGTTCGGAAGCTTTGACTCTGGCTCTTCAAGGCGATTCAGTTTTTTGAGAGCCCGACAAACAGGTGTTTTGATGCGAAACGTTTTTCCACGTACTTTGATTGTCGTAGAACCTTTCTGAACCAATTCCGATAGTTTCACGGCTGTCTTCAAGTTGAGCACTCTTTGCTTCTTACGTAGTTCACCGTAATTTATCAAACCGTAGAGTTCCTGATGTGCCTTTTTCATGTCTATTTGAATCATAAATAAGTTATTGAACAAACTACTTAAGCTCTAGGTTTTAAATTAAGCACTCTTCAAATCCTTACCAGGAAATGTGAGAAACTTGCTAATTTTGTTCCAAGTGCGGTAGTAGAAATGCCTCACTTGATCCTTGTTCTTGGTCGTCATCGAACTTCGCTTTGACTTTAATTTAAGACCGATGTAGTTTTGAATAGCGTCAAAATCCTTTCCGTACTCATTCAGACCTTCAAAAAAGTACTGCTTGTCATCGCTCGACCAAAGTGTCCAATTCCGCTTCTTCTTGCTGCTCCGCACTGAAATGTCGCTGACACTCGGTTCGCATTCAGAATTATGAGAATCCATGCTCGCGTGAGGCAGAACCTGCTTCTGAAGCAGTTTCTCCTGCTTCTCGACGACACGCGCTGAAAACCGAAGCGCAGCCGCTATAAAACCAGACAATTCCATCGAAAAACTTTTAATTGCCTCAACAAATGAGTAAAATTGATTAAATTTGGTCACTTACCTCCAGGATGATGAGCCCATTTTGGATCCGACATATCCTCTTCTTGACTTGATCCGTCATCGCTGCAACAATAAATCAAATTGCACAGTCCGTAAATTTGACGCTAATTATTCAGCGCTTGACACTTCAATTTTGTACATTTTTACAATTATTTACAATGCAAAATCAATTCCTTATACAGAAATGTTAAATTAATAAAAAAAAAAATGAAGGTCAATTACCTCTTTTTCATGGGTATATCTCCAGCAGGACTAATTGAAAGGCTGTTTCTCTTGTTTCTGGTTGTTGTCATTTTGCTTGAGAATACACTACTTCATGATATGGATAGATGTGGAATCTGCGTCGTACCGTCGATATCAAACGCTGATTAATCGCTGTTGAAACCAGCGATTAACAATAATAACAATTTGTATACAAAATAATTAAGAACAGTTGTTTTCTTTCTGCTTCCGTCGTAGTCCTCCTCGGAAAACAAGTTCGGTCCGAGTGGAGTAGATTTTACATTGCAAATGCAGGCAATGCATTTTACACATTGAGTGAATATTCCCTCTCCTTCAGGAAAATATGAAACGCCATACGCTTATTGACATGAATCAATTAAACTTACAATTAATTAATTAATTTTCAAAGAAAAAACTACTTATTGTAACCAACATTATAATTTAACTGGTCTCTTGACCTTGTAATTGTAACAAGCCGAGAAATTGAGTAGAAAAAAAGAAATCGAATAGAGCATTTGAGGAAGAGAAAGTTGGTGTATACTTTGTGAAAGTGGCTAGAAAATTAAAACAATTAACTAATTTTTGTTACTAATTTTTCTTTCAGTGTTTGATTTTGCTTTCATTTTAGAAAAAAAAGATACATTTTCGTAATTTCGTGACCTTTTGGTTTTATTTCTTTGATGATTTCATCGTGTTTGGCAGAACGTGCCTGAGATTAACAAGTTTTGTCCCATAATTTCAAAATTTTGGCATAATCAGATTAGTTTGTGATTGTGAATAATTTCAAGTTGTGATTGATTATTTTGCGCTGACTTTCCTTTTCATCATGGCTGGTCCCATAATGGCTAAGGCAAGGAGACTCAACCCAAATAGTACTTTCATGGAAATAATGTCATCGACGGATTTAATTTCTCCAAGAACGCTGCCAGCGTTGGCAGTTAGGAAGTTGTAAGGGGCGAGGCCAAGAAGCACCGAACAGAAGAAGTAGGGCAGCGGCACTTTGGCCAGGGGAGAGCACATGTTTAGTAACCAGTTTGGGGTCATGGGAAATAGCCGAAGTGACAGCAGGGTGTAAAATAGACGTGGTTTCCTGGTTGTAACCTATGGACCAGGTGAATTAGTTTCCGTCTTTGAAAATAAGTGTCTATTTTCAAAGTATTCAATAGAACCTTACCATGTCTTGAAATTTAATAAGCTTCTTAGAGAAGAAGTATTCAACAATTACATATGTGACGTATTTTGAGAGGAGGAAACAGAAACTGGCTCCCAATGAGGAAAGGATGCAACAGAGCAGGAAACCTTGATATGGCCCTAGCAGCGTTCCTGCCAATAGATTCTAGAATTGCGAATAAATATGAGTTACTAATAAATCAAATAGTTAAGTTGTTTATAAAGTACCAAGAATACACTTCCAGGTATCGCAAATGCTTGTTTGTAGAGATAAACTGACGAAAATAGTATGAGAATGTATACAAAACGCTGGTTGGAGTACTCCTGGAACAGTTCTGACAGAAACTTAATGTCGGCAATATTCGTCGGAAATCTCAATCTTTCCTAAAATGAAATTTTGAGAGTTACTAAACAAGTTAACTAACTAGTTAATTATGTTCACTCAATTAACTTACGTCAGGGCCTGACAAGATGTACAGGAAGTAAATCCAAAGTGTTGACAAACAGAATACGACTAGAAAGTAAAAAATGTTTTTTAACATTTTTAATTAATTAAAAACTAACGTTTAACCTAAATTATTTGAAAACGAAAAAAGTCAAAGTGAAAAAAGAAAGGGTTGAGTGGAACATTGAAGAAATCAATTCCCAATTTCAATTCCTGTCAAATTCAAAACTGACATTTTCGCGGGTTGGCTTAATTGCGATTTAAACAAATTTTGAAAAATGTATTTCTAAGTTAAATTTTTAATACAATAACGCTCAGTGTTAATTTTAAAAACTGTATGTATAATTCTAAAGTTTCACAATTTCAAATTTTTCGTAAATTTTCCTAAAAATTCAATTAAATTACAAATGATTTCACACGATGATGATCATGATGCATTAATACCAATCTAAACCTTTACATAATTTTTGTTCGTAGGCAAAACGTTTAGTCGTGACGATGAAACATGCGACCGGAAGTCGAGTTACGCCTTCTTTTCGAGTATGTCTCTCAATTCTAATTTAGTTTTTGGATTGGGTGAGTAATTGACAAATTATGTTTTCAGAATCAACCGCCATCTTGTTTTGCTGCATGTCAATGTTAATGGCAGCGTTATGCTGTTTCGTATTCGAACCATTGCTACTTTGGTCATTGAAAAAGGTAAGGTCTCTTTAATCATTTTGACATTTTATTAAGGTAATTATTTAATTTAATTTTTTTCAATTTGATTTAATTTGTAATGATACTGAAAGCTGACATATTCTCTGCTTCTACAATTTGCAGCGTCACCTTCCTGGAATCCAGCCATGGTTCGTTTCGACTATGCTAATTTTCCTCATCGCATTGATCTTGTCAGTCGTTACGTTTTCAATCTATTTTATCAAACCAATTGACCATAACCATCATATTCCGTCGTGTTATCCCGAATATGCCATAAACAAGGTCATCAAGAACGGAACAGAAATTAACGCAGCGCCTTCGAACCTTCCTAAAAAGGGAGACTCCGGAGTCAAACTTTCAAACGTTGCCATCAACATTTCTGACATCACCAATTTGACCCTCAAGGTCGCTGAGGTCAACGGTTCTGTGGCTTGTATTCGACTTGGATCACACTCAGAGTCGGTAATTGTTCATGGAGCAATGAACACAACTCTAACGGTGTCTCACCGCGAATGGCTCCTGTCAAGTGGCAAACTACAGAATTTGACCCTTTGCAAAGACCCTGACCTCTCCAAGCCTATACTTTACGAACCACATCCGGTGCTTGCGATGTCATTTTTGATTGACATCGTTCGATGCCTTCCGCAGTTGTTCTTCGTCAACAGATTCGTCAAATCAGAAAAACTGCATGTGATCCATATGACGCCACACCCAAGCCTCAGCGCCCTCTACATTAAGCACCCTTAAATCCACAGTATTAAACGTAATTTATGTGCACTTATAAGAATAAAATTAATAATCATATTTAAAGTGTTTTACTTACACTACGATTCCGATCATTATTTTAAAATAATTATATATTAAATGTAATAATTAATTATTAATTACATTTCGATTCACCATACCTCTATTTGCCATGTTTTACATAAATTTCCGATCCCTGCCAACAGAAACACTTGTCAATTTATTGATCAGTATTCATCAATAATAGCTACTTTGACTTGAAAGGCAAAAAATTATGTAAATTGTTTGCACAAATTCGAGTTTCAAGTTATAAATAAATTAGCAAAATAATTTTACAATGAATTTTGTACGAGCCGCTTCCTTGATTTTATGCATCGCGTATCAAGATGTATCCGCCGCGACGGGGTCAACGGTTCGCGGTCTTCAGTATGGTCAAGACTGTACTGTAATGGACTCAATGGACGCTAAATATTTGCAAAAAGTTGCCGAAAGCGAAGTGTACTGGAAAAATCCAAAATTCCAACAAAATATTTACAAACAAAATATTATTCTTGAGCAGCGATTTAAAAGTGCTTATTTACAGGTACAAAGAGAAGTTTGGCGCAGAAGTACCTATAATTACCTTAAGCGCAGAAGACTGGACCCCAGAAATGGAGGAAATATACGTGAACGGTTTTCTCGATGACCCAAAACGCTGTAGCATCATTGAAAACTTGGAGTGTCAGCTCAAGCAAAATGAAAATACAGAAGAGGTCAACTTTCATCACCATCATGATCAGCGTCAGGGAAATGAAGTTCCTAATTCAACGCAAAAGCTTGACTTTGTCGTAGAACCTCGTCGAGCGGACATTGTCGGAAGGGAAAGCATTCTGGAATTTGACATTATTCCCGAACTTTCCCCAGAATGGCGCTGCGTGTGCAATCCGTCGTTTTCCTTCCACCGCGGCGTCCACGTCAAGGACAAATCCTTCCCTCACCCATACTTCAATGACACTTGCCTGGTTAAGGTCGGCATACCCTGCAAATTCAAACAACCGTCAACTACAACTTCAAAATACTTCAAGGCTGAGTACGCCTGCGTTGCAGCGGCCGAATGCGTCGCAGTGCCTGAGATTAGAGAGATAGACGCTGCAAACGGTTCATCGCTGAATGACCTCCTCCAACTTCAGATTGAAAGTATCGCAGGCTACAGGCTTGCTCTCGGGGGAGTGCGTCCTGCCTTCCAGAACTATCTCCTGCGACATTTGACACATGTCTGCGCTTGCGCTCCAGCGTTCGTACCCAACGGGAACGGACTCTGCGTCAAAAGCCGGTTCGCCCTTAAAGGAAAAGGAATTGATACCAAGAGCTCTCCCAGCGCAAAACGTTTATTCTATTTAAGTCGAAGTTTTACTACGTTTTTCTACACATTTGGAGTCTATAGCTCTCGAAATCGCTAGGTTGGTTGCTAAGTAGCAAAGCACGGTGTGCTTAGAAATGTTGTTCAGTCTTAAGTGCTATAAAGTTGTACATTGTTGTTCTGGAAGGTTAAGGATGCTTGTTGAGAATATCTTTTAAACCTGGGATTCGGAATCGGAACTAGGGAAAGTCATTGGATAGCATTGTACCTTACATCCATTAACCATTAATATTAGGTATTAAGCAACAGTTATCGTTTCTCTCGAGTATAGCGTCAATTATTGTTCCAGGAGTCCTGGGAAACGTGGGAGTTCATGACCTCTCGGTCCCCCTTGAAAAATGGGTTGGTTGGATTTGTAATATTTTAACTGTTCACTACTTTTACATCTAAGTAGCGAGTCTGAAAAACGTTTACTAAATGGTACAATTTTTTTTCGAATATTTACTAAAAATCGCACACATTTTGACTTAAATATTTACAACTTTAGTAAATATTTAACTAATTTCAACATAAATTAATGCAATTAAGTTAATCCCCTTTATTAGTCCAATTCATTGGATATTTAGCTCGAGTCGTGAACCATTGAAGATTTTAGGTACTGCGCACAAAAAATGAACAAATCGAATCGATCAATAATGTAGAAAAAGAATAATTCTTTTGATTAATTTTGTAATTGTAATTATTACAATTACAATTTTATGGTGTTAAAATCTTAAATTTTCTTTTAAATTCACATATTGACGATTATTCGTATTTTGTACATGCATTCCGGAGGTTTTACAGCTCCGCTATTCGGCTATTTCTTATAACAAATGCATTTTAGTTGTCGAATTATAATTTGCGTTTTAGTTCACCATCGGGTAAAATTTGTAACAAGTAGGCAAACTAACCACAACGTTTTCTAAATGAGATTTCGCAAATTTCAAAGTTCCAAGCGAAATGCTGACCACTTCTACGCGTCACAGTCACGAGTCACGATAGGCCAAACGTTGTTCAGAATATAGTTAGGGTAACTTTAAAAAAAATTATGTTCAAATTTAGTTTTCGGAATTCGTAGGAGATTCGAAAAACTGGCCCAAATCACAAGTGCAAAACGAATGTATTTTGTTCTTAAAATTCAAATTTCCCTCCCACCCGCCTGGACGTACCACCGACAGATGGACGACCACAGTGCGCAAATGGAAAAAGTGAATTCGCACAATTGCCATTTCGTCGCGCGGGCCACACCCTTTCTGCACATATGTGATCACACCCGTGCGCTACCCGCGTATATCACAATGACGATTTGAATCCCAAAACGTATTTTTTGAAAATTAGAATAAAAAAATTAATATAGCCAGAGAAATAGTAAATGTAAAAAAATCCGAACGGGAAATTTGTTTGCGAATGAGCGGGAAATTAATTTTATTCGCTGATTTAAAAATTAGGAATTATTTCCCTGTTTAAAGCGGGAACTTTATTTGCAGTTGCGAATGTAATGTTGAATTTATATTCCACTCGTAAACGGGAAATAAACTAAATAAAGTATGAGAACGGGAAATTTCTTATTTAAAAAAATATAATTTGTTAATTTTGAAGGGGTTAGCACTCAACCCACAGGGAAATCGAATTCCCAGCAAAAGGGGAAATTAAATTAGCTAGTATTGAAATAGTGCATCTAAAAAAATATTTAAACGGAAATTAATAATTTCCCAAGTTAAATCGGGAAATAATTTCATAATCTAAAACCGGAAATTCACTTACCGATTTACAATAAATAATTTCACAAACTAAAATGAAATTTTAAATTATATCGAAAATTCAACAAATTGTAGCAGAAAATAATTAAAAATTAAAATGTTCACAAAATAACACAATTTATTGACGTTTAATACACACAGAAAACTAAATTTCCAACTAATGAATTTCCCGGCGGCAATCCTCATTTCCCGCTGATTTCTTGCCGGCGGCGGTAAATTTCCCGCTGTGAGAACCGAAAGCCTGGCGCTTTTATTTTCACCATTTCACCACACATTCTCCACCGCGCCTGCCACTTCGACCAAAAATTCATCCGTCCTTTTTACTAGATATCACTACTTAAAATCGTTTGATGCAAATGCTCAGTTCAACCAATAGGCAATAATCGTTTTCTCAACGATATCATTCACCAATTTATCCGGACTGCGCTCATGTTTTACTCACGATCAATTACTAAGAATTGAGTGAATCGTTTCTTTTTGTACAAAGTGATTAGTGCAGTTTGCAGTAAAGCAACAACAGCAAGAACAACTTACCTTCTGCACCTTCCGAATCGCTACAGAAACAATGGCGAACCAAGCGTCAGAGGGATTACTACAATCGGAAGCGACCACTTCCCTAACTCCGTCTGAATGTAACGATTTAATTCATCTCAAGTCAACTGAAAATATAAGTGAGAACAGTAGCTTTAGCCTGAGTTCGTTCCTGGACATGACCCTTCCGCCGTCAGAACCAGGAAATCTTGGACCAAATGA
>VYYI01001864.1:0-17209 GCA_021029175.1 Bilobella aurantiaca
TTGAAATTTTTTTTGATGTATTGGAGGAAAAATGGGAAGATGATGATTCAATTCTTCTCCGAACACAAAAGTAGATAGGTAGGAGGTATTTTTGCATCATTTCAGTTGGTGAAAGTAAAAATTCGATTTTCGGTTAGGCTCTGTTCAAATAGGATTTTGGCGAAACCCTTTTGCCTTAATGCTCCACAATAACCGTCATCCCTGTCACATTTGGAGTGTTCAGAACAAGTTGTTCTGGAACAAGATTCGATTCCAGCGATTTCCAGCGATTCCAGCGATTCCAGCCCCGAGATGGTTATTATTCTGTGTAAAGAGATGGTTATTTCCTTCCTGGACAAACGACTCAATTTCAAATGACTTTCTCCACAGGGGAGGAAAATTCAAGATGAGCATCTTCAGACTCCTCTCGAGCGTAACTCCGCTTTCACTCGACTCTTTACATGACAAATTGACAAACTGACAAAAAAAATGACAATTCTCATGACAAAAGAGACAATGTTTTTTTTTGTAAAAACTACTTTCTTTTTCTACTCCTGCATGATTGAAATGTAACAGTTCAAATACAGATTCCAATCTAAATTAGCGCTGATTTGAGAGGAAAACATTTTTCGTGACACAATTTTCAGAGTTTTTCAATTGGAAATAATGCAGGTTGGTAGAAATGACATCATTTGATGGCATGAAAATGTCATCATTTGATGACATGAAAATGATGACAACTTACAGATTCGATGGCTTTATCCAGACGGATGATTTCTTCCTGGAGGAGATGGAGCGTCCCTGTTTTTCCACGGTGTCGAGCAAAGGCCGCCGCGCACGCCCAGTGTATACTGTGAACCCAACTCTCCAGTTCAACTTGACATGGAGCCTGTAACATGGACCAACAACATATGTTGAGTTCAATAACATATGTTGAGTTCAATAACATGTGTTGAGAAAATAATTCTACGTTAGATAGCAACATATGTTCGAGGAAGATCCTCATCCATGTCAGAAACTGTACAGTTAGATATTCGTCCCACTCATACACTTTTTAAATGATAAATGACGACGAGCTGTTTCAAAATTTTACTTTCTTGTTGCAAAATTATCATGTTTACACAACACTAAATTCTCGTGCACATTACACATGATTGCGCATGATAAACATGCATTTTTAGAACAATGTTTATGTTTAGAACATGTACATGTGTAAAATTATTTAAGACGATGAAGCGATGATACTACATGAAGCTATAATCTTGTAATTTGTGAATATCTTGATAATTGCTAACAATTAATTTAGCAATTAAGCGATTTTCAGCGATTCAGCGATTTACCTGGAACAAATAGGCGTCTCCAAAGGCAGTGCTAAGACAAAAGATGTAGTCTCTCTTGGGATGCTCTGGAATGGGTTGCATAATAGCACCATCAACAATTATCAAATGCTTCGGAGCAGCCTCCACGGACCTAAAACATCAAAGTGTCAAAACAAAGTTCTCAAAGACAAAAGCGATGAAGCGTTGCGCTGAATCGCTGCAGCGCTTGGAATTCCTCACCTCGACTCCCTCGCATCACAGGGATAGAAGAGGAGCGTCGTTCCTTTGAGGCATACCCAGTAGCCCTTCCAGCCGCGGCGACGTGCCAACTCGACTTGATGTCGCTTCCGCAGCATCCATTTCTTAACACTCAAAAATCTAAAACAAACAAAAATACCAAAATTTTCAAAAATTATCGCACATTTTGTAGAACACAAACAGAATTTTTCAAATTGAGGCTCATTTTGCACAAGTTAGAAATGTCAACATTTTTTAAACACGTTATTCTAAAATATTGCAGTAGAACACAAACCAAAGATCTCAAAATTTTTCAAAATGTCTAGAACACAAAAAAAAAAATCTTTTTCAAACATTTCGCCTTTTTTTTGTAGAACAAAATTTTTTTTAGAAAAAAAAATCAAAAATTTCCAAAGAAGAATCTAAACATTTTCCAAAGTTATCATCTATTTTACAAGAACACAACCTAAAAAAAAGTCTGCTGATTTTCAAACATGTCGCCTATTTTGTTGGACAAAAGTTTAAAATTGTCATTTTAAAAAATCTGAATATTTTCCAAAAAAAATGTCATCAATTTTGTGAAACCACAAACTAAAAATCTTCACCATTCTCAAACACTACATCCATTTTGTGAAGCCAAAATCTAAAAAATCTGTAACATTTTCAAACTCCGCCGCGCATTTTGTGAGGCCACAATCTAAAAAATCTTTAACATTTTCAAACTCCGCCGCGCATTTTACTGGAACACAATTTTGCGGTTGCTGTATTAGCTCGGGCGCGTGCCCAGCATAGCTTGAGGGACTGTAGGCATTTCGAGGAGAAAGTAATCAAAGAGAAAGTTCATTTGTTCCTTTCAAATTAAACAGGACTTTCTCGCCGGGAGGAAATCTGTGTCTTTTCCAAAAACGTCCACGACAGAACCCTCTCTCAAAAACTTCTGTGTACTTTTCCTCTGTTTAAATTTTGGCTTAGCAAAACATTGCTTCCAGCCCCTTCAGCTCCCTCCTCATTTATCAACCTCACAGGCCTGAGAAACATTAAATTTTGAAAAAAGGGAAAATTTCGGGAAGATGTTGCGAAATTCGTTTAGGATTTCCCTGCTGAGATGGAATGAGAAAACGGGAAATTCCCGGTAGGCGAGAGAAAAGGAGAAATCAGACAGAGAGAAAGTGGAGGAAATTCCGGAAGTTAATGGGTAAAAAAACACAACAACTTCTCCCACCACCGCATCCTTCCCGTAATTTCGTTTTCTCGTTTTCTCATTTTTTTTTTATTAATTCCGGATTTTTTTTAAGGGCTCACCCCTCAGCAGTCACTCAGCGACGCTGACAAGGCAAAATTGCATTTCCCGCCTAATAAAATTTCCAAAAGAAGTCAACCACTTCTCTTTTAACTCAAATTTAATAAAAAAAAATTTAGGCATAAAAAATCACGAGGTAAGACACCGCATACAGATTTTAGGAATTAAAGTTTGGGAAAATCTATTAACATTCAGATTTCGTATTATAGAGTGTTATTTTTGCGTTTTATGGTGGTTTTTTTTTGTAATCAACTTTTTTTTGTAAATTTAAGTGATTTAGATTCAAAATAGAAAAAAAAAATTCAAATTTAAAAAAGTTGAGAATGTTAGATTTTTTTTACCGTAGTTGGATTATAGTAAAGTTTTTGAGTCACGTGACTCGTTTTAGGCCTCTTTGTTACTCCTGCCTTCAAGTGCCTTCAAAGGCAAGCTCATATCGCCCGTAAAAGTGATTATAAAAAAAAACTTGTCACCACTTTGGCACGCATTTCTCCTTTTTGTCACGCATTTCTCTATTTTTCACAGTTAATTGCCTTGCTTTTCTAATTACCGAGGAGAGCTGACACGGTGAAAAAGAGAAAGTTTTTTTTCCCAAGTTTTGCTTCAAATCTAATTTTGAAGTTGCATGAAGTGAGCGGAATGATGATATATTTTTGATCTGGAGACTTTCATTAAATTCATATTTCATCTCCCTTTGATCACTCAACCGGAAGTGACTTCCAAAAACAGAATGACTTTCCCCTCGGAGAAAGTGATGGCTTTTGCTTTCTAAGTGATGAAAGTGATGTAAAAAAATAGTGATGACTTTCGCTTTCTAAAAGTGATGAAAGTGATGTAAAATTTATTTCTCAGCAGCGATTACCACTGAATATGAGCTTTTCAATTTCCGGTACCTCGACGAATCCCTTCCGCTTTCATTTCAATTCCCTGAAGGGCAATTAATTTTACGTAATGAAAATTTAAGAGAATTTTTAAAAAATGAAAAAAAAAATCAAATTCCTGCCCAAAAAACGAAATCCCGGTCAAAAATCAAAATCCTGCTAAAAAATCGAAATCCTGCACAAAATTTTAATTCTGCAGAAAATTGAAATCCTGTAAAAAAATTGAAATCCTGAAAAAAAAAGAGAAATTCTGCAGAAAATTGAAATCCAGCAAAAAATTGAAATCCTGAAAAAAAGGAGAAATCCTGCATAAAAATTCAATCTTGCCGAGTCATATTTCCTTTTTTTTTCAGTTTTTTTCCCATGCTTGCTTTCTCCTCAACTTTTTCTCATTAGCTCAAAAAAGAGAAAGTTGGGAGAAATTATTGAGAGTCAACTGGCTAGAAAATTTAATTCTTTAATTGGCTCTCCAATCTGGAGATTCAAAAGCCCGAGAAAAGTGAAAGTCGTCGGAAATTGAGATTTGGAACAGGCTGAAAATTTTGACAGGATTTTGCAGTTGGTTGGAGTCTCCGTTGGAAGGAGAAAGCAGAGTGAAAGTGGAGAAAGTTGGAGAAAAGAGACCTGAAAACTTTTTGCTCTAGAAATCGACTCTCCTCCTACAAAATTCGTCTGTAAAAGACATTTTGGTTGACTGAGGAAGACATTTCTCACTTGGCTTCCACCTCGAGGGACGCGGACGGACTTCGCGCGGTGCAAAATGTTCTCAAATTCTCCATTTCCCATTTCCCGTGCCTTGTGAAACGGAAGTGAAAGTAGAGGGGAAAGTAGGGAAAGGTAGACAAATACTGATTTTAGAACAGGGAGAAAGCGGGCGTTAAGCAAAACCACCGCTCAGTTCTCCCACCTCTATTTGAACTGACAGAATTCCTGGGTTTCGACAACTTTCACCAACTTTCTCCAACTTTCTTTATGAGAACTTTGGCTCCGGTTTTGTAAAATGCCAAAATTTCGCATATTTTCTAAATTAGTTTGCAAATTAACCGATGAAATGCTGAACTTTAACTTTAATAAATACAACAATAGCATAAGAGGGAAAGTTCAAATCACTTCACTGCTAATTTCTGAAATGTCGATTTTCTGCTTAATTTTTTTAATTAATTGACCTCATTTGTTAATTTACTTAATTACCGTTCTTATTTATTTTTTCTGGATAGCTTTAAGTTCAATTTACACGATTTTTCGAAGAAAACTTTCTATTTGAAAATGTGGCATATTCGAAAAGCATTTTTCATCAAACGAGCAACAACTTTAGCAACGAGCTGTTTTTTATTTCAAAAGCAGGTAATCCCTTAATTGCATTAGCTTTAATAATAGCCGTCTTTTTTTATGAAATTGATTTTTTAGTTAAAAAACGTGCGTTTGAACAAGCCAAACAAGCCTGCCCCGCTCTCCCTGCTATGAAAAATCTCAAAAAACTTTCTTTTTTTGAAAACAAAAGTTTTCAGTTTCACTAAATTTTGTACTGTTAGCTTAAAAAAAAAGAAGATGATTAAAATGCGTCTTTTGTTAGATTTTGTGAGAAAACGGGCTTGTTTGGCTAGTTTTAAAAAAGCTTAAAATTGACTTCAAATATGCTTTTGTAGGCTCAAAATAAAATTCCCGCTTCAGCTCAATTTTGCAAATAAATTATACAGGTAGCGGAAATTGTTTCCTTTTTGGGTGAGGGAAAGTCTTTTCAAATAAAGCGGAGGAAGAGGAGATGAATGATGAATTGCCTTATGCCTTCTCCATTTGAAAAGCCCTCCGTTCAATTTACATTATGCAAATCCGAGAGTAGACGGGGGCACTTAAGTGCTCCCTCCTTTTGTCCCCTCCAACTTTCCCTTTCCCAAGGTCCTTTGGTCCTTTGCATCTTTCAGAGTTCCCACTTCAGCTTTCACTTCTCAGGAGAAAGTGACGCTTTCCCCTTAAAATTATGTTTATTATTTCCGCCAGTCATTCCAGCCACTGGCCCTGCGAGACAGGTCGAAATTAAGGGAGAAAGTGGCTGAAAGATGAAAAGAGAAAGTTCTCTTCAAATTTGTTTTTGAATGGAGAAAGTGACTGCTCCCAAATGAGCTTCACATAACTTAAAAATACAGAGCGTTTCTTGTTTTTTTTAAAGAGAAAGTAAATTTTGGACTTTCTCCAAAGCTTTCACCAAAACTTCAAAACTTTTACTTTCACTTTTTTGTTATGATATCTAAAGTGCCCATGGATGAAAGACTTGAGGAAAAGAAAGCAGATTTTTTTTTTCAGAACGAGGTATTTTGACTTTCTCTTTTTTTTTGTACAGGATATTATGAAACGCTCTGTACAAAATTTGCAATTAGGAGAAAGGCTCTTTTTCTTACTTTCCCTGGCAAAAGAACAAAACCTAATTCTACCTGGAGAGTGAAAGTGACGGAAGTGAAAGTTCAAGTACCCACTCATTTTTTTTCTGGCATAATTTTTTTGGCCTAATTTCTTTTTCCTTTCTCGAAGGGCCCTCGAGGCAGCTTTCTGAAAAATTCTTGCTCATGTTCTAGTCATTATGCTGAAGATATGAAGGGCCCCAAGGGCCCTCCGTCAGGTAATGAAGGAATTTCTCATTTTCTTCCACAGCCCTCGTTCCTCATTAATTCATAAACAAAAGAATTTTGAGGAGAAAGGCAGATGCTAAGCCGCAAGATTAGGCTTTCTCCAATTAATTAAAATTCACCATTTTACAAGAGGAAAAGCAAGAATTAAAATAAGTTTCACTGCCGTAACCGTAACCGTAAAATTTGGCGGGAAAAAAGAACTACAAAAAAGTTTGTCGTAAAAAAGTCAAGAATTAAAAAAAAAACTGTTTTGAATCCCTTTGAAAATTTTCAAAAAAAATTTTTTTCAAAATATTTGAAAACCTTTAATTTTTTCAAAATTTTCACTTACCCTGCTTTCCTAA
Organism: Bilobella aurantiaca; assembly: GCA_021029175.1. Taxonomy (NCBI): domain Eukaryota; kingdom Metazoa; phylum Arthropoda; class Collembola; order Poduromorpha; family Neanuridae; genus Bilobella; species Bilobella aurantiaca. Next base: position 6,685 of record VYYI01001864.1, read on the forward strand.
CAGCACCAGTGCAATTGAAGGACGCTGCTGACTTGCGGGAGCCCTTAGGCGAACTCGTTCCGTCTCCAGGCTCGTCATCACTCACCGCCGTCGTCAGTGACATCCGCTCGTCATCACTTATCTAGAGCAAAAACAATGCGTGAAATAAGGGATCATTCAATTAGCCCTGCAGGGCGGGGGCCCTTAATCCATCAAATGAAAGAGCCAAAGTGTCGAAAATTAAGTTGCCTCTCAATTTCCGCCCTTTTCCAAATGAACCCCTTTCGCCTTCACCCCGCCCCTTTTAACCTAACTTCATTTCTCCAGCGTCTCTCCAGCGCTTTCCAGCGCCTCTCCAGTTTCTCTCCAGCTGTAAACCAAGAGGTTAATTTCAGGGCCTTTCAAGAGAGAGCCCAAATTGGCAAAATGGAGTCGACCCCATACGACTCCCATTAATTGAATTTTGATAGGATTTCAGCTGGGAGAAAGTGGGAGAAAGTTAGGCCTTATCCAGCACCAGACAAATGTCACAAATCATTCGGCAACTTTCTCCAGCAGGGCCTTCGCTAAGGGCCTCTTTCCCAAAGGCCCTACCCTCAAAAACGCTCACCGCCGAATCATGGACCACTTTCTCCCAAAAGCTACCAGATGCAATACTAGGAACCGCAAACGCGAAGGGCCGTCACGAGCAAAGGGCCTCTCTAACCAAGAGAGAGAGTCACCAGCAGAGACTTTGAAGAAGAATTTAAATTAGTATGGGGACTTTTCCTGCTTGTGGCTTTGCCTTTAAGGGCCCCCCTCACACGGCCCTTCGAGGCAAAGGGCCCCCTCTAACACTACTGAAACTTGAAAGGACCACCTCAACTCATTTGGAAAAGTTAATCCAATAAATTTTCGGAAATTTTGAGCGTGATTAAAAACAGGGTGAAAGCGAAAAGAGTAATGCTTTCTCCTTTCCCCTGTAAATTGCCCATAAAATCCACTTTAATAGTTCACGACGAGAAAATTGCTTTTTCTGCCATTTTTTCTTTGTTCATTTAATGATTTCTCCCTAATTTCAGTTGTTACTAATTGGAGAAAGTGCGTGAGCGAGATTTTTAAAAAAGAGAAAGCACCATGGTCAATGATTTCTCATGTTTCGCAAAAGAGAAAGTCGGGCTAAGGGCCCCGCCATTTTGTTTTTTTTTTCTGGGAAAAGGGCCCTCAAGGCTCAAATTTCATTTCCCCTTTCCCATCCTCTTGTATTTCAGGAGGGCACTTCTCAAATTTCCCAACTTGTTTTGAATTCTCTTGTTTTCAAAAAAATGTTGTTCTAAAAAAAAATCTTGTTCTAAAAATATGTTTTTTAAAGAACCACTCATAAATTGTGTGTCCAAGATAAAGGCACAAGTTTCTCGAAAGAGAAAGTAAAACCGCAGAGAAAGTTTTTGCATTCCTCAACTTTCTCCTCAAAAGCCAAAATTTTGATGCTAGTCGACGCGCGGCGGTGCACGACTCTACAAAATCTGCTGCCTAAGAAAGTTTTCCTATAAAATAGAGAAAAAATGACGCGAAGGGTCCCCACACACACGAACAAAACAAGGGAATTGTGGAATTTCGATTACTTTCCCTATAAGGGGCGGGGGCCCTTCATCACGAAAATAGGGGCGGGGGCCCTTTACAAAATCTCTGTGGCTGAGTCGATGAGGAGAAAGTCGGAGAAAGCAAATAATGGAGCTGCCAAATTTCCTTTTCATTCTTCTCATGACCCAGATCAAAATTCCGCGCCTGATTCCAGCCGCGTTTAAATCAAAAGCACTGATTTTCACAATTCCAAAAATAGAACCCCTGAAATGAGATTTTTTAAAAATTCAGCGCAAAAATGATCTTCAAAATTTTCGCAAATCAAAAAACTTTTGCTAAGATTAGTTTTTGCAAATTTCGGAAGAACATTAATATCACGGTTAATTAAACTTTTTAATTTGATTTCTTACCAGTTTTCGTGGTTTTTATGTCGATTACACTTAAACCAGGAAAATATTTTTGCACAAAATTTATTTTTAAACAGAATTAATCTAACTTTCTTGAAAATGAGTCCAGGAAGTCATTCTAAACTTTTTTAAATTTTTTGAAAATTATGTTGATCGAAAAATCAAAATTGATCTAACTTCCTCGAAAATGACTCCAGGAAGCAATTCTAAACTTTACGATTTTCTAATCATTTTAGAAATTATGTTGATCAAAAATATCAAATTTTTGAACAAAATTAATCCAACTTCCTCGAAAACGACCAGGAAGCAATTCCAAACTTTATGATTTTCTCAATCCTTGAGAAAAAAAAATATACAGAGCGTTTTGTAATGTACGGAACAAAAAGAGAAAGTCCTGGAAAATGCCGTTGTAGAATATATTGTTATAAAAATCTAAAAACTTTCACCAAATAATTAACATCTGAACTTTTATCATACCGTAACTTGAACATTTATAATATATATTATAGTTATAGAAAATTTATAGTTTAGAAACCTAATAGTTAGCAGATGACCACACAGTAGCTAAATAATAGGTCTCAGAACTTTCTCTTTTTGTACATCACATTAAAAATGCTCTGTAGAACGATTCAAATCTGCTCAAATTTTACAACCCAAAAATTTCAAAAAATTCTAAAAATTTTTAGAAATTCATTTTTTTTTTAGATTCTAAAAGTTTTTTAGAAAATGAAACCCAACAGTGAAAAACGGTTTTTTCCAAAGTTTTTGGAAACGTTTTTTTCGAAACGTTTTTTTTTGTTTTACCTTTGCTAGGAACAGAACGTTGCATTCTTGGGGCTGGACATGGGGCCACGTATGTGCGTGCTCGTGCTTTTTGAGGCCGCGCACGTCGTGAAACTCGTGCGAACAGTCACACCGTGTCGCGTTCTCGTCTTCCCGCGACTGGACCACGCGCCGTGCCCAATTTATCACCGTGGCCCAGTCAGGGCTCCTCAGGATCAGTTCCTGCTGTTTCCGCGGGTAAGGGTACGTGTAGTACTGTTCGGACGATTTATTGGACAGGTTGGACACGGGTCGGGAAACGGGTTCCTCCTGGGGGACCGCGCACGACCCGCCTCCGGGACACACCGATTCCTGGTAGAAGTAAGTATTGTTGCTACCCGCCGCCGGCACCGCGGCGGTGTAGTACTGTTCCCCGCCCCCGCCCTGACCGCTACTCGGCCGAAAAGTCGATTCCGGGTGGCGGTGGTAACGGATCACGGGCGTAAAAGCCCCAGCACCGCCCCGCCCGCCCCCACCAACCGGACCGGTACCGCTGCCCCGCCCCAAACCAGCCGCTAAGTGATACTGAGCAAGTGAAGCGTAGTAATTGGTGGATTCGTCCTGCCCCCGCCCCGGGGCGCCTGCGCAGGAACTAATGACGGACCCCGCCACGGAGGAATTTCCGGAGGGGATGCTCTCACCGCGGCCGACACCGTGGACACCGTGGGTTCGGCCATTGAACTGACTCTGGACACCGCTGGCAACTGAACTTGCATCATCACCACCGCCGCCAGTACGATTCTCCCAAGAGCTCAAAACGTTTGAAACGAAAGAGTAGAGTTCCTGGATCGAATCGTAGTGCTGGAGCTGCTGCTGGGGACGAGTCTGGCGGACCAATTGCTGCTGCGGCGGATTTCCAGCCTTCTGATTGGCTTGTTGCTGCAAAGCTTGACGGATTTGCTGTTGCTGGAAATGTCCGTGTTGCTGGAGTTGCTGTCCACTTAGCTGAAGTTGCTGCAATTGCTGCGCAATGTGCTGATGCTGCGACAGTTGCTGCTGCGGCGTCTGCTGTAGCCGCTGCGGCGTCTGCTGCGGATACCGATTCTGAACATTGGGGTTCGCAACAGCGCTGCGAGCGGCTGTCACCTGAGCATACGCAACGGTCTGCGGTGTCTGCGACCGGAGAGTCGCTGGTGAGGGATGCTGCGGCTGACCCTGACCTTGACCGCGGTTGAACGGCGGTCCAACGGTTCCTGGTGGGGCTCGAGGCGGCGGTGGCTGTCGTGGGGGCGGTGTAGCGGTCTGGAGCGGGCGAGGGCAGGCTCTCCGTGGATTCTGGTAGGGTTCCACCTCAGCGGGCGGTGGGGCTGGTGGAGACGGTTCAGTTTTAGCGCTGCGGCGGAACACGGCGCCGCCGCCGCTCCCACCGTTGACACTGACGTATGTGGCTCAAGTGAAAGTTGGAAACCGCTTGGGAGAGGAAAGCCAAATAAATTGGTATCTTAGGCACGATCTCCGTCTTTGTCTCACTTAAGGACCACACGCACCCGAACAATTCACCTTTCGAGACGTGTCAGAGGGGGCCCTTCGAAAAGGGTCCTCGTGTCGTGACACTGTCACCCTGTCACACTGATATACCACTCCTCGTCCACCTCCACCTTCACTTTTCACCTGTCACCACTCCTTTTGACCCTGTGAGGGAAACGTAACCTAGTGACGACGAAACAAAAGGACCCCTGTCACAAAGGGCTCTGACGCTGATTTGTGGCGCTTCCAGCGCTAACAATAGACGAAACCACCTCAAAACTCATTAGAATAATGACTTCCAGCGATTCCAGGAGTTCCAGCGCTTCACTTTCTCCCCTATTTGCCTTTCAGCCCATGATTTCTCTTTGCTGGATGTAATCCAGGAGAAAGTCCAGATGCTTCCAAGAAAACGTACTTTCTCCAGTTGAACTAAAAACAAATCCGATTTGGATTTCAGCGGCGCTGAACACTTTCACCAAGCCAAAAAACCGTTTTTTTTTTCTACTCCGCTTTCACTCCCTTAACTAGCTACCTTCTATGCACAGGAGCAGGATCGCTGAAGTAGGCAATTTGGACTTAGCGCTGCCAGCGATAAAACAGCGCCACGTGTAGAAAAAAAAAGTCAATGAAACTTTCACTCCTCCGCTAATGAGTTCTCCAGCCCCTCGCTACAAAAGCACGACGCTTTTTGCTCGACGCTGATAAAAACAGCTACGCTTTTCAGCGCTTTCGACGACTTTTGTTATAGTAGCAGAATAGCTCTCCCACTTGAAGAAGGAGATAAAAAACGGGACTTTCTCCTTCCTTTAGTTTCAAGGGAAAAGAGAAAGTTGGAGAAAGCAGTTTTTGAAAATTGGAGAAAGTTGCTGGTGAAAGCAGGAGCCAAAGTCGAGGACGTTCTTCCTGAAGCGCCGCTGAGTCACTTCTGCCGCCGAACCTTTCCCCGCCTCGGTTTTCTTCGGATCGCAAGTTTTCGCGAGGTGGTGAAAGTTACTTTCTCCTGCATTCATGCGCCCTGGTGTCGCTACCGAAGGTCTAGCAAACTTTCTCCGCGACTTTCACTATAGCCAACTTATTTATTAGAGTTCAACTTAAGTAAAACTATTTACAGTCAAAAGCCCCACTTCAAAGGGTACCATATTAAGGGGTTACATGGAGAGATGAGAAATTTTTGGTTGCTAGGCAACGACCTGGAAAGTCTCAAGTACCTGCCCTTAGCTTAGCCCCCTAATCCAACTTTCTCCGTCTCAACTTTCTCCTACTTTCTCAAATTTCAATACGAAAGCTTCCTCATTAGTTGTTTATTTGGCTCCAGAAACTTAATTAAGTCTTAACTTTGGGAGGGAATGTTGGGAAGTTCTCATTGGATTTGGGATATGGGAGTTTGGGATCTTGGGATATGAGCATTTTTTTCTTCTTGGGATATGTCCCGCTTTTCCTAGTTGGTGAAAGCTTGATAAAGCTGCTCATTTCCTTCGCTAAGCCACTCAAGGGGCTACAATTCAATTATGTCTTGCATGGGAGAAAGCATTTTTGGGATTTTGAGGGAAATTTGCATAATTTAGCACCTTAGAACGTAATTGTAGGGGAAGGGAAAGCTGAGGCAAAGGTAAGTTTTGATCATTTTAGTATAATTAAGGTGTAGTGCACTGTTAACTTTTCACGCTCCTGCTACGTATCTCAGTCGAATTGGTCAACTTACAATGTGATTCATCAATGTGCTATGCTAACTATGTCAATCAATTTCCCTAACGAAATGCAAGTTGTAAATTAAGTTTTATGTTAAGTCGTGAGTTGCAAATTAAGTTTTATGTTAAGTCGTGAGTTGCAAATTAAGTTTTATGTTAAGTCGTGAGTTGCAAATTTAGTTACGAATTTACTTTAGTGTTAAGTTATGAGTTGCAACTTGCAAGTTATAAGCTTTAGGTTACAAGTGTTGTAAGTTGAAAATGCTGTAAGTTGTAAGTTGCAAAGTTCAAGTTGCAAGTTAGATAAGGTGTAAGTTGCAATTATTGTAAGTTGTGAGTTATGCTGTAAAGTTCCTAGTCAAGTTAAGTTGTAAGTTGTAAAGTTAAACTTGAATTGTAAATATAGTTTAAGGTGTAAGTTAAGTTTAAATTTAAGTTGTAAGTTGAGCTTAAGTAATGTGCTGTAAGTTTAGTCTAACTTTTAAATTGAAGGTGGTAACTTTTCTTAACGAGGTGTTAATTAAGGGAAGTAATTTTCGATGAGAATCATAGGTATTTTGAAGTGTGAGCACTTAAGTGGTTTAGTAAAATTGTACTTTGATCTAATAGGTTGTTTGATTCGTTATTGCCTAAATTGCACATGCCCATTGATCATTGCCTAATTGCACATCCCTATTGTGCATTGCCTAATTGCACATGCCAATTGCAAGTTGCACATGGGCATTGCACAATTGTAACATGATTTTCAACTTATTTTTTACAAGATGAGAGATATTTGAGAAGAATTGACTAATATTTGATCATGTAGCGTTTAGTCCTATAAGTGTCTATATTTATAGCAATAGTCCTATAAGTGTCTCTCAGTGCCTGTTTCTCTTCCAGTGACATTTGATAAGGGATCTAAGAAAGTTGGTTTTTGGCGAGGAGCCCTTAAGGGATGCTTGGGAGGGACTTAGAGTGGTAATTTGCATAAAAGAGGAATGATCTGCTTAGAAGGCTTGATCCGAGTCCTCATCCTCATCTTCCTACCAACCAACAAACAAAAGGATGAAATCAAAATGGAGATTCAACTTTCACTTTGCTTTCACTCGAGGAAATATCCAATCAAATACCATCATAACAAAATCCCTTCTAAAACCCACTTTCACAACCAAACAAAAAATCCAAAAACTTTCTCTTCCAAAATTTATAATATACGCTTTGCACACAAAACAAAATCGTTTTTCCTAATCTTCATTTTTCAATTTTCAGGGCGTATTTACCTTGCGCAAATGAAAAAAAAAGTCATTAACTCTTATCCCTCCAATCGCTGAAATTTGAATTCGTTTAACATAGCCCCCAAAATATCAAAATTTTTGTTCTAAACGCAAAACAATTGTTTGCGCACAACTCGCATTTTTTTTTATTCCAAACTAATTCCAAATTTTATTTTTCACTGCTTTTTTCTCATATTATTGGATGGATGAATGCGTAACGTCGTAGCTGTGAGACACAGGTAAAATTCCAAGGAAAACTTCCCAACAGTAATAAATGCTTACATGCAACTTTACACAAGTATATTTTCACTAACTGAGTTGTTTTCGTAAATTTTTCCTTCGGCACTAAAGTTATACAATATTTGAATTATTAAAGACGGATTAGTGCGTGACAAAGGGTAAGAGGGAATGGTCACACAAAAAGTCACATGCACTACAACGCCAGAGATGGGCATTCATTTCATTTTTAAGTTTTAATTCCTATATAAAAATTAAGCAGAGCTACTATTGCAGAGCTACGAAGTGTTTTTGTTAAAATTAGCCAAACAAGCCATGCTATTTGTCGTGTCCTAGAACGGGCTTGTTTGGCTATTATTTTACAAAATTTGGTCAAAATTAAAGCACAAGCTTCAAAACAAAAATTGTAGCGACAAATGAAAAAAAATTTTTTTAAGTTAATTTGCTACTTTTCCAATTTTTGAGTGAAAGTAGAGTTGTTGCGATTTTTCAAAGTGAGTGAAAGTTTTTTTTGGGAGAGTACTTTGAAAGTGGGTGAAAGTTGTTGCATTCTTTTAAATTTCGGAGAAAACAAAATCGTGTAACGAATTCATATATGAATTCGGTTGAAATTTGTAACATGACCAAACTGAAATTGAGCCCTCTCAAATTCCGCAACTCGAGCCAAAAAACCCCCGTTGTCACTTTTTGGGGAGAAAGCGGAAGTTGAAAGTGAAAGTTAGCGTTCTGCAAACCACTGGAATTGAGCCGGACCCATTTACGACTTTCTCCTGTAACTGGAGCCAGTAATAAAAAGGCCTCTGTGATGCATTTTCATTGAAACTCCGCAGACAACCATTTCGAACAAGGACTTTCTCCCAGGAGAGACAATAACGATCAACTTTGGCTCTTAAGGCCCCCCCTCCCCAATGCTTCTTAAGGCCCCCCTTCCCCAAAGGTAATAAAAAGTGGGCCTAAAATATGTTAATGGCCATAAAAAGAGAAGAAAAGGGCTCACCTCCGAGGACGTGAGGTAGCAGAGGCGCGAGTCCGCGGACTCGACCGATGCCTGCTGCCGAACCGAACCGAACTTGTGCTGAACGTCGCGGTCCGAAAAGTAGCCACTTTTATTTTCCCGGTCCGAAAAGTACCCCGACCGTGCCACACTGCCCTGTTCGTGTCGGTCGTAAGGGCCGCTTGACCTTGGTAAGAGAAAAAGAGAAAAAAAAATGAGAAAAGGTCAAAATGAGGACAACTTTCTCTTCTGCTCCATTTCTCCCAGTTTGAATTGATTTCTCTAGAGTTTTCTCGGAGAAATGTACCGAGCCTTTTTTTTTAAATTTCTTTTTTCCTCTCCGTTTTAAAGGAAAGTTGTCATAAAAAGAGAAAGTGGTGGAATTATAGTAAGTTGTGTGATTTATAGCTTGCGACTACTGTCTCATCTCCGCCTACTTGCCCTCCTCTGATGAGGAAATATGACTTTCCCCTTCCTTCCTGGCGCTGCTTTCTCTTTTTTTAGTGGAAAATGAAAGTTGGAAACATTTTATGGTAGTTGTCCCCCCATAGTTCCACCAGTGAAAGATGAGAACTTTCTCCCGCGTCTCTAATGGCCTCTTCATTATTCGCAAAGGGAAGAAAAGAGACAGAATACATTAGAAGATTAACCATTCTAAAGCTTTTCTCCTTGTTACAAAAGTTACAGTGGGAATTTTGTAGAGGAATCAAACCGGAAGTGAAAGTCGTTTGGTTGCGATAATGTGTATTTTAGGAGAAAGTAGTGAAAGAGAAAGCCGTTGCGGTTCCGTAAAATTTTGTGTGAAACATGAGAAAAATTTGAATAATTTTTTTCATCAAATTTCCTTACTCACAAAATAAAATCTATTTGAGTAAAACATCGAAATTTTTAAGTAAAACTATAATTTTGTTGAGTTAAAAAAAATTTTGTTGAGTGGAAAACACATTTTTTGAGTGAAAAGATAAATTTTCTGTTAAAATGTTATATTTTGAGTGGAAATTTTTAATTTTCTGTTAAAAAATTACTGTTTGAGTGAAAATTATATATTTTCTGTTAAATGATACTTTTTGAGTGAAAATTATAAAATTTTCTATTAAAATGTTACTTTCTGAGTGAAAATTATAATATTTTCTGTTAAAATGTTGCTTTTTGAGTTACAAGTTCAATTTTAAGCTGAAAAATTCACTTTTCTGAAGAACATAAATTTTCCGTTAAAATAATATACATTTTTTGAGTGAGAATTTATGACTCATTTTTATCATGTGATGTCCTTGTTCAGGAATTGGAAATCAGATTGGAAAAAGTGAAAAGTGAAACCACACGATCAAGGGGAAAAAGAGTAATAACATAAAGAGTGAAAACGTGAAAAAAATGTTTTGTCTCGGCAGTAAAAATTGAGAAAACGACTTTCACTTTCGCGGAAACGCTGTTCTAAAAAATCGCTCTGTACACAGTCCGGCTGGAAGTGACCCTGGGAAAGTGTTTTAGAAGTAAAGGATCAAAGGGAAGAATTAATGAGAGTTGTTATTAGATTAATTGAAATTGTGTTTAATCCCATTTACTAATGGATTTGAGCGTGCCTGAGGGAAATGGAGAGTAAATGTGATTTTGGCCGTGAATGGCCCATTGTCACAGTGTGAGTCTCCGTATGGCAACCAATGCTTTCTCCTCTGAAACATCAAAGTGATAAATGTGAGTGGTGCCGCGGCGGTGAAAAGGCCTTTTTTTATATTTTCCCATTTTCCAGGTGATTTTTACCTTGAATTATGATCACTCAGGTAGCCACGGTCTCTGAAGTCGGAGTAGTAGCCACTGAGCATATCCGAGTCACGTGACTCGCGAGACGCCTCTCGCGAACTTACGCGGAAGTTGTCTCCGCGCGTCGAAGGAAGGAATCGAGGAAGCGTCGTTGAGCGTGAATTCGGTGGAACCGCCGCCGCTGCAATCAAGAAAAGTGAAAATTTTATGAAAAGTGAAAATTTCATGAACTTGAAGATTTCATGGAAATTGCAAAATTTTTGGAAAGTGAAAATTTCATGAAAAGTGAAAATTTCATGAAAAGTGAAAAGTTCATGAAAAGTGAAAATTTCATGAAAAGTGAAAATTTTATGG
>VYYI01001865.1:1560-17209 GCA_021029175.1 Bilobella aurantiaca
TATTGCATCACATCAATATAATTAATTATTGGCATAATGATGAATAAGGACCATGAGGAAAGAATGGGCTTGAGGGGTAACATCTCGTAAATGCTCTGTTTTAAATTCGTGCACAGAGCATAGAGATGGTAGGGAAGATTAGAATTCCAGTATCTTTGCCGGAGGGGTAAAGTCCTACATACAAATGACCCTTCTCGGCCAACAAATCCCCCCTGAGCCTCCATTTTCAAAAAGGACATAGGTGCCAAAGAACTAAAAGTTGTATATGATGTAGTTTTTGTTTTTGAGAATGTTCCCTTATAATTAATTTACAATAAGTATTAACATAATGCATTAATTAAATTAACTTTGAATTGAATTTGCATAATTTGCCGACCCTTGTGTACCGGTAGTGGTGACATGATAATCGGGTTTTATCGATATCGCATAGGCCACCTCCAAACCCTATCTCCCGGTAGTGGTATTGTGATACTCGGGTTTATTGGTGCCTTATGGGGTAGTTAAAACTGATCCTTATCTACCGGTAGTGGTTACATGGTAATGGGTCTTTATCGGTATCGCGTAGGCCTCCGCACCCTATATACCGGTAGTGGTATTTTGGTAATTGGGTTTATTGGTGCCTTATCGGGTACCGGAAAATTTGAACCTTATGTATCGGTACTGGACTAGGTAATTGGATTGTCGGGACGGTCATTGGAAACCGAACCCATAGTAACTAGTAACTGCCGGTAGCAAAAACAAGGGCGCCGGAATGTTTCACACCTCAACCTGTTGAGCCCTTAAAGCGCCTCACTTTGGAAACCCTATTCAACAGCGGTGCATCTCCAAGAAGTAAAGGAAAAATTAGTGATTGTGCCAAAAGCCGATTTTCCAGCAAAGATAGAAAATCTGAAAATTCGTGAAGTGACATGTCAGATAATTTGGGGAGCATTGCCAACCACGCCATCAAAAAAATGTAAGGTTAAATTTTTCGCAATAATTTAACACTCTTCTCAACCAAAATTTTCCCTCCTCCCGGTACATTTTGCATGAGTAGCGTGGAGAAGGTTATGTTCTGCATTAGAACCTTATTTTGCTCCGTGTTCGAAGCTCCGTCTAATCTCCTTGGCCAAGCGGATTAGCGTTATTAGCATTGATAAAGGAATAAAGCACGTGCCAAAATTGGCAACAAAATTTTTGTTTCCCTCACCCTCCCATTTTAAAATTCAGCCATTGAGTTGGCGAACACTTCAATTTGTGAATGATTCTAATTAGTTATTATATGGCGTAGTTACTTTATATTTTTGCTGTATGGCCGTCAGAGTACCGCGATTATTTCAGGGACCCACAGCATATCTCAAATTCAACTTTTTTGCTTGATCTCCGTAACCTGCTTGGGGCGAAAGGTCAAGGTCGAAGAAGTTGTTCTATGAAAGCATAAACAAATGACCCATACTATTATGGTACACGAATATGAGAAAGATGAAACAGACCACGACGTTAAAGGCAATTTTGAATGACAACTAGTGTTGTAGAAGTTTACCCTTTGCTTCAACTACTACGGAAGGAAGGAATCATTAAGATCAAACTAATTTTTTCGAGTAATATTGCAGTTCGCGCATGCATTAGTCAAGATATCATTAGAATTGAGGCAAAAATATCAAGCGGAAGTGCCTTGAGGGCCTCTGGTCCTCACTTAAGAGCTAACAAAGGTTTTCTTGACGATAATTTCGGAAGTAATTTCTAAAGGCCAGCAATTATTTGGGACAAATCGAAAGATTCCTCATTTTAAAATTTCCTGTCTGTGCATTTTTGCTGATACAAATTGAAGGGAGATAGTTGTGTTACCTTAATTTAAGAATTGGTTACTGGAGCTGAGGTCTTTAATGAGATAAGGACTAAGGTGGGCTCGAGTGGGCCCAACGTTTCCTTGAGGGACAGGTAGAGAATGTATCCCAGGGAAAGGAAAACAAGAGACAAACAAAACAAAAGAGAAAGCGAAAGGCTGGGTGAGTGACTTGGTTTTATTGGTTACCTGTGGGTGGTACTCGTACCCTGGTGGATGTCCCTTTGCAATGATCTGGACACCTCCTTTCGATGAAACACCTGAGGGGAGGTAGTGATTGAGGAAAAGTCAACAAAGGTCCGTGCCGAGGGGTGTCCTTATGATAGTACTTTGAATCAAGCCTGGTATTTCACTTCCTTAACGTTTGGTAATTAATCGTTTATTTTAGATTCCAGACGACTAAGACTAAACTTTCTTAATTTAACTTAACATGGCGTTTGGACACTAGCGTTTCTTTTTGATAGCCAATACGGAACTTTCTCTATCCCAAACAAAATTCCACTCTACTGTTCTAAATCCGGAAGTGAACTCCTCTCTTTAAAAGCTGGAAACCAACTAACTTGAACTAAGGGCTAAATCTAGTTACCTAATTTGGGCAAAGAGGAAAAGGCATAAAAAAAGGCAATTATCTCTCCCAAGGGATTCCCCGGGTAAGGGTCCCTTGTTGTCAAGAGGGAGGGGCGGGGTCCCTTTTCACCTAATTCCTTAGGTGACTTCTGCCTTCTGTTGGGCAGGAGCGACAAGGGATGAAAAGGGAGAAATGGAAAAGAATTTTTTGGGCCTTCTGTGGGGCCTTGGTAGGTTTTGGTGGATGCTTCCCCTAGTGGGGAAGCATTGGGTGGGTAACAGTTGCCAACAACCCTGAAATGTATTTAAAAGGGTCGAAAGGGTAAAAGGGTCTCCAGTCCTGGGACTGGCTCGTAAAGCAAAAGATAGTGTGCATAAAAGCTAAACTAATATTATGCTAATTAGAAATGCCGTTCTCAGAGAATGTGTAATGAAAACTGAAAAAATGAAAAAAAAATGCATTTTCATTTCAAGAATAATTGTCCTAATTTTTCTTCTGCTGCATTTGTATTGATTTATTTGTTCAAGTTTAAGTGCTCAATAGCTATAGCCACTTTTTTTACTTATGCGTTATATCTTATAATCTACATAGGAACCGTAAGGTAGAATAATGTTATGAAAAAACTAGTAATTACAAATCAATTGTTAGGCATTCTTATGGAAACTTGATTTAAGAAAAGGGGAGGAAGGAAGGAAGCGTTTCTAAATGGTTAAAGTTAAGATTACGTTAGGGAAGGAAGATAGGGTTGAGCAACTTGAGATGGTCATTACCAAAAGCACTGGATGGTACATGGAAGGACGCCTTTTCTAATGTAAGGGACACTTTGACCTATGCTTTCACTTACTATAGTTTCCGTTTCCGTTAAACAGCTCCGATCTGCCATCCATAGATCAGTTGAAGTCGAGCACTTCAACTTAGAACCGAAGTTCGCGATCTCTTGTGGTATCCGGACCGGTGAAATTGCTAGATAAAGTTAATGTTAAAGACAATAACGAACTACGTAATTTTAGAGTTAAATTTAGAGTTGCACAAAAAAAAAGATTCTTAGTTGAAGTTAATAATTAGAGATTAAAGTTAAAAGTTACTTGAACCAAGGTTAACGGGACCCGGTAACAGCTTCTCATGTCACACAGTTTTACTTGCCTTAAAAATCATGACAATTCTTCTTTTTTTATGCTGTCTATTCTCTTCAACAACTTAACTGATGAAATAGTAATGAATTCTTATTAGACAGTTTGCCTGGCGCCTTGCGCACTTATCATGTTCTAATCATGTATACATACCGGTTTTAAGCACGATTGGTTACTTCTTAGATTCGACAAGGGTGTTTTCAACCAACACTACATGGATTAAGCCAAGACGCTAAGCGCACACAAGAAAACTGCAAGCATCAAGCCCAAATACAAGTTTCTGGAACCACCCTATCTTCCGCGGCTTTTTGTAGATTTTTTACATAGGTCGAGCAAATGGGACAAATCTGGTTTAACTTCTTGTCGAGGCAAAAAGAATGGAAATAGCATGCACTCCGAACAAGTTCTCTGTGTTGCTTGCAGGAAATGGCTGCATATGTATGCTTTTAATGCGTTGATGTAGAGTACTATAATTGCTTCAAATGTCAAGATAAAGTACTTTTACTATAGTTGGAATTAAGTTAAACAGTTGTTGTATCGATGGCACACATGTCGAAATTGGATTATACTACTAAGAAAATAAGTACATTTTCCACTCATGATTGTAATACTTCAGCAACATTATGCATTATGATGGGTTTAAGTTGTATTATTATTTTTAAAAAAGCTCAAAAGTTAAAAAAAATTGTATAGCAATTGCCGTCTACTCCGTGAGTAGACTTTGCCTGTGTGTTAACTAGGAAGTTCTGAGAAGTTACGGCAACGGGCTTTCTGCTGAAAACTGATCATGGGCCACCAAGGAGCAACTGCAAAGGCAGAGGCCGATCAGTCCGCTACGCATACCGGCTGTAGCCAACCTTTCATGACCGCAACTACTCGCTTCAACTCACCACTACCATACTAAACATGTTTTTCTGTGCGGCTGAGGAGAATAGATCCTGCCCCCTATCCAACCTAGGGCAAGTGTCCTAACCCCTCGGACTACGGTCCGACGGGTTCTAAATTTGAATATGTGTAGTTCGTGAGTGAGTATTTGCATTTAATAACGGTGGTGAGCAAAAATAGTAAAGTGAAAAGCCGGTTGAAGTTATTTTATATAGGTGAAACAAAAATCGGATACATAATTTCCTAAAATTCAAAGTTAGACAAATTGTAATATGCGTAGTCCTTGAATGAGTATTTACATTTAATAGTGGAAGTGAGTACGAGTTTTTCAGCAAAACTAATCGAGGAACACAAAGACCGGATATTGTTTGTGTATACCTTCGTAAATTTTATTTAAGTTTATTATTTTGGTTTCTCATATTCATTCACAAATCAAGCATGTGCTATGTGCTATGCGGTGGTGACTTTCCATCGCATTTCGGGGTAACCACACGAGTAGGAATGGGCTAAATGATTATGGCTTATGATTCTTATTGATTTTTCCCATATCCACGCTGATGGAAAAGTCTTCTTGGTAGTTTCTTGTGACAGGAAATTTGGCGGAAGTTCTTTGTCATCCCTTTCTTTGCTTTCTGCTTCTTCACCACTACCATAACCGTCGCCATCCGCATGATCCCTTGCGAATTCCTCACACCTATCCTAGTGGACACAATCAATCGTCGTCTTTGCCGTAGAAGCAATCCAAAATAGAGCATTGAGAAGGACATCTGCCGATTTTTTCCTGGCGGTATCACAAATCCTTGCAATTTCGGAACCTGACATACTGTAGAAAAGCTAAAATCATGGTTTGTACTGCCACGGCAGAAAAAAGACTGGGTTATCCTACCCTCCTGTCATGTTAGACCATTCATCAATATCTTCTTATTTCAGAGTTGGGACCAAAGAAATTTTTAGCAAACAATTCCCGTCTTGCTGCTAGACCAGGTGGTGGAACGAACATTCACTTGGAGAATCGGCGCCGTATGGCCACATCAGGGACCCAGCTTGAAAATGGGTAAATCAATATAAAAGCATTGCGTACATTTTTGCATAGCAAATTTTTCAAATAAAAATGTTACGGCGTGTTAGTAGGTCCCATGACGAAGACTCCTATTGTCCGCGCCTAATCCGTCCATTCGTTGCATAAAACCGTCTTCATGTTCTTGTGCTCTCACTAGGTGAGTTGGAACGGGACATTACCAGCGAGTCGATCTCATCAAGCCATATTATGAACGGCTTTCTCTCTCGAGCTACCTTGAAACGGCCTTTCACTAAACCCTTCTATTCTCCCTGCCACTTGCTGGTAAGATCCGCGGCAGTAAGTGAAAAAACGTTGTGTTCTTTCCCTGGAAGGCAACGGCTTTTGCAAGGAATGTCTTTCCCACCCCAGGAGGCCGTAAGTATAAAAATATTACGATTTATTTAATTAATCGACGAATTCTACATTATAGTAATTGTGGCACCCCAAACAAAAGTTGTCCACTGAATTTCGGAATTGCCCACAATGTTTGAAGCTGCGTGAGCAGTAAGATAACTGATTTTCTTAAAACCCTGTTTAGAACTCCAATCCAACAATTCTGGTTATCAGTAATCAATGATTTTCAGCGGCCAGAATCTTCGCCTTGGCTACAACAGAAATCCTTGGAAGATGGTTTGAAAAAAATTGGGAAACAAAATGAAAACGATGAGGGAAACTTCTGTGAACTTAAGAGAACTCAATCCTTTCAACCTAACTTTCCAAAATTGGGAGAAGTGAGAAGTTACAAAGAGTACCACAAATGCCCGGTATATTACCGAACATCAGAGGAGCCGGGGCCAAGTTATTCGGTACTGTTAAATGTTGCGTTTCGAGATCTTCACTGAGCAATTCGTCACAAATTTCCGAACAAGGATGGAAACAGAAAGAGCCGTAATGAAGTAATTGGCAAAATAACCAGCATCTTCAATATTAATGAAGTCCTCGCCATTAGCGAAAAGACCCGGGTGAAATTCGTCTTAAGTTAAATGTAATTATTTTAAAATTAATTAGTTAACAAGTTTGAATGCATTAAGGGAACACTTTTTATTGCTTTATTAGAAGTATTCTACGCTCGCGAAGCAAGTTGGAGCGCTCGACTCGAAAGTTGATGAAGGCAAAATTTATAGCGAGTACGAGACGTTTGCTGAAAGGGTGGGTAAAATAGCTGAAAAGTTTAAGTACGAATCGAAACTTTATGATGAAGACGGTAACCCCAAGCCCAGAGACAAACAAATACTACAAAGTTCTCTAAAACGAAGAACTTTACAAAGACATTACGAATGTCCTCCATTTGGCGCTTACAGAAATCTTTCGAACATTCTGTGAGGCGATTGTAAAAGGGATGGGAGGGGTTGTCAAGAATCAATACGACAACCGAGGTAACCTTCGTTCCAGCAACTTGGAGGCTGAAACGATTATCAGGTAGCTTTGTTTTCTTACAATTTCGGTTTTTACTATATACATTTTTATTGAATCAATAATACTCAATACAAAATTTTCGTTAATGCAGGGTGCAAGGACCTACTCCTGTCTGAGGCTGTGAACCTTTACTTGAAAGGACGTTGGATTTACATTTCCGAGGAAGGAGCAATTGGAATTTTGTTCAAAAGCACGAAACCCCTTCCAAGTCTCCAAAGTCGTGGATTGGATCAATACAACTTCTAAAACCAGCGATAAAATTACATTCAAATAATTTTCAAAACAAATTCTTATCGGTTTTATCAGTAATTGCATTTCGAATTGAGCTTTCAATTTTATAGTTGCTTGAGAAGATTAATTTTCAAAGAGCGAATAATACAAAATCAATACAAGGGTGAACAATTATTTAAAAAACGGCCATATATTTTTATTATTGTACTCATACGTCATATTGGGAAATTCTAATTTTCGCGGCCATGTTGGGAAATTTTTGGGATTATAGGATACTGGGAAGAATTTGACTTTTCATCCGCGCGATATCCATTCGTAAATATAGCAATTATGTTGAAACATTCGAAAAGTGCCATCTGGTGGTGACATTCCATCCGATTTCCGGATAACCACGCGACCAAGGTTATTCTGTATAACATTTGCATATCATGTTTACTTATCTTTTGCATATCTATTCATAAATACAGAAGTTATGTCGAAAAATTCGAAAAGTGCCATCTGGTGGAGGTGACTTCCCCTCGGATTTCGGGGTAACCACGCCACTAGGAATAGGTTAAATAAATATGGCTTATGGATTTTATTTAATTTCCCTATATTCATTTGCAAATATAGGAATTATATCGAAAAACCAAAAAGTGACATCTGGTGGAGGTGACTTTCCTCCTCTATAATTTAGTAACTATATGATGGTTGAATTTGGTTACGTTGGGTGAGAAAATGTGTGGTTTGTTATTTCTGGGCATATCTATGACGATTTAGACGGGTATCAGCGGATCAGCGGAATAGTGAATCTCATCAAAAATACACTTCTCCAAATATTCAAGTGCGAGTTTTCAATTAAACCGTATTGTGCGAATCCAGAACGCACTTTGAAAAGTTACCGAAATAATACTCCCGTCTTAGGACGCTTAGCTTATGATATATCAACAAGTTCTAATAGGTATATAAACATAATAGATAAGCAAATTTTAACAGGTACATAAACAAAAAATAAATCCTAATACACAAATGAGTAAACATCATGGACAAATGACCGCCGAAAACAATTAGATTCTTGCACAATATTATTATCCGTATTTTCTACCTTCCCTTTGTTCCTGTAAATCATAAGCAAAAAATTGTGGGTAGAGTGTATGTTGTGAAATGTTAGTCTTAAATTGAGTGCATTTAAAATGTGGTCATATATATTAGGGTGGCGCAATCCACAATGCAATTAAAATTATTTCAATTTATTATTAAATTATTAGTTTTTACTGGTAACCATTGATGCTTTTTTTTTCTTTCAAATTCGTTAAATTCATAATTTTGAATTGGTTTGTTATAGAATTTTTAGAATCTTATGTGACTTAACATTTCAAAAAGAAACGATTGTAAGTGGGGACAGTATAATCAAAAAAGTTTCACGATAAATATTACTTTTTTTTTGTTAAGTCAATGTAAGGATATTAAATAACCTATCTTATAATTTTTCAAATATTTTCAAAATTTTGAGAATGAATCCGGGCCTGATTAGATTTCTCGAATGATAAAAAGAAAATTACTCACCCGCAGTCTCCAAATGTTTAGCCGGTTAAAATCATTGGGATTAATTACCGGTACTGGAGGAACGTTACGATTAATTACCAAAACTGGCGGACGGTTGTGCTGAATTACCGGTACAGGTGGACGGTTGCGGTAAGTTACCGGATTATGTTGACCGTTGCGTTCGAAAAATTGCAAATGCAACCTTTCCCGCCTAAATAGTTTCCATGCAATGCAGATAGTAATAATAATCTGAATAAAAATTAGTATAACGATGCCGATGAGTAAAACAAAGCGTAGTATATCCATGCCGGAACGGGAGTCCATTGTATAAGCTTCAAATTTCTTTTGAAGCTTCACTTTACATTTTATATTGAAACTTTATTTGAACTAGTGTTTTGAAAGCAGTGCTAACTTGTCGAAATTTGTTTGAGCTCTTTTTAAAACTGTTTTTGTTACGTACATTTTAACTTTAGTTTTAGAAGAGTGTTTAATAAAAGGTATTTAACTGAAAAGAAATGAAGTTGAGAGAACTCTTCCTTCAACTCTAAGGTACTTAGAAATGTACTCTTAGAAATTTTACTACAGAAATAGAACAAGGAGCCCTCAAGGCCTATACCCAAATTTTCTAAACACTGTAAAAGCTACCTTTTTTGAAAACAAAGAACTAGAAAATTGTGTCTTGTGTTGAGGGGATTTATTTGGATTTGTATGTGTACAACAATACCTTTTCATCGCATATATATATATATATCTATATCTATACATATTATCCTAATTATTATTATTATATAACTAGCTAAAGAGCCCGTCATAAGACGGGAGTAACGTAAAGTGATTCCCTGCCTTTTTCGTGCCAGAATTCTCCAGAAAAAAAAAATAAAGAAAAACTACATTTTAAAACGGCTTTTCGTACGGGTTGCTCAATGTCAATTTTGTAATTGACGAGTTGTGACAATTCCACTTTTCACATTTTACTTAATTTTATAAATACATAATGAGTTTATAGCCATTGTGAGTAATTTAAAACACAATAAATACACTTAAAACGTTAAATGTTGTTAATTGTTAACTACAATTAAGTAATTAGAAATTTGAAGGCCATAGTAAGCTTCAGCATACGCAAGAACCCATCTTTACATGTAAGACTCAATTCCCAAAAGTTAAGTTTTACTAATTTCTAATTACAATTAACTAATTGGCAATCCGATTTGAGTTTTTTAAGTCTTATAGTTAGGTTCAGCGTACATAAGAAAGAATCCACAATTCCATATGAAACTCATTAGTTAAGTTTGAAGTTAAGGGTTTACATTTTACTAATTGTTAATTAAATTAACTAATTGGGAATCGCGTTTGAGCTATTTAAATGTCATAGTTAGGCTCAGTGTGACACCAAAAAAATTCGGCCTTTTGCTTCGAAGATAGGAAAGCTTATAAAAACCCTTATTTTAATAAAAGAAGAAGAGTGCGTGACGAGGGTCGCATAAAACAAACGCTCAATTCTCTGTCATACCACTTCTGTCCTAGGACGGGTTAGGTTAGCTAGCTATATAAAAAACAGCTATTTTAAATTGTCGTAGTTTACTATGTGAGTGGTCGAGATGGTCGCAAAAAAATTACCTTTTTTCAGCCCTGCGTCCTCTGTTTTAAATATTGATTTCTTTATAAAAAATTAAGTAACTCCTTAGTTATTAGATGCGTTATTAAGTCCTCCGGTCCAAGGACGGTCGTGTTTGGCTGGTTCATTTACAACCAATCATTAAATACACTATACAAAGGCGGTGTGTGTGTAAAAATGTGCTCTTTTTTTTTGCAAGAAAATGGTCGTTTTTGTTAAATTGGAAATTAGAGATCGAGTAGAAGGATTGGCAGATATGCGTTTTTGTTAAATTTGCGAAGGATGGATGCGGGTTCGAATGAAATGTGTATTTTTCAAAAGCAAATTGTTGAATTTTCAAAATTTCAAAATTTATAAGAAATTTCGATAAAAATCTAGATTTTATTCACACAATTTTGCGTACTCATGTACTAAAATTGATTGAGAGCCTGTTCAGGTGATGGTGATTTGAAGTGGAGTTATCTGAATTTTGATAATAATCTAGTCAAAAGCTAAAAATGAAAATGCTTTAGTTGCAAACAGTTTGTTTGGCCTGGGCTGCGCACAAGAAAATCTTGACCAGGTCTGTTGAATAACAGTAGCTGCCCAGCTATGGCAGAGAGAAAAGTGTCGCAAATGGCCGACCGAAAAGTGTCGCAGAAGGTTAGCTTTTCTGCGTTAACGGCTCCTACGCTCGAAGAAATACGACGAAGTGAAGACAGCCCTCCTTCCAGCGCCAATCCGCTGAGTCGCTATTTTGATGTGACGCTGGAAGCGCCGGAAATTGGAGAAAAGAGCGATTCTGACTCGTCAGCGGAATCGAACGCTGGCGAAGAGAACTATGTTGGAACATATGTGTCACGCTACGCAAATACTACAGGATATGGAACGGACGCCTTGCCACGCATCGACAACTTTCGTGACATGTACTCTGTCCACGCGGCTAAGGCGCGGCCCACCATTGACGAGCTCCATGGACATCCCGTCAGTGACGATTTCGCAGAACCCACGGTAATAGAAATTACGACATTGTCACGTGACGCAAATATAACATTGACATGCATCCTCAAATAATATCAAATACCATGTTTCCGGAAAGTTGTCATGTGTAATATTTTCCGGAAATATAACATCTGACATATTTTTGAGAACCGGACATTTTGACATATTTTTTAAAATACGACTTATCTTAGAGCATTTTTTAAATTTTTTAAATTTATTTAAAATGTTCTGGAAATAGGAATATTTACTTTCTAAAAAGACTATTCCATTATTTCCAAAAGTTAAACAAGCATTATAAAATGTTTTTTTTTTAATTTTCACATTCTATTGGTTTTTGTTTTTTAGAAAACTGCTGCTATGATTCACCCTGAAGATGCACCCCCGCTGAAAGGAAAGGTGATCAAGTTCTCTTGGCTTGAAGGCGTACTAGTAAGTTTTTGAAAATTTGTTCTAAAATTTTATTTTGAAATTCAGGAACATAAGTTTTAGAAATGTCACACGCACATTTTATGGTGAAGGGTATGCCTACCACAAGATGGTTTACGCTGAAAATTCCGCATAATTGCCAGTGTCATAAATCAGCGCAAGGCTCTCAATCGCTGTCAAATTCAGCGAATTGAGGCTTAAGATAAAAAATAAAATAAAGAATTTCAATTGTTATTTTGTTTGCTTCTGATTGCGAAGTGATTCAATTGTCCTTAATTGCTTCAATTTCGCTAAAGTGGGGATTTACCTGATAAGATACCGGAATTTTAAGCGAAATCATCAAGTGCGTAACTCCTATTCGATTTAAAGCACTTAAGGGAATCCCTAATTATGTTTCGGACTTAGCTAAATTATGGCAAAATTAAAAATTCAATTAAAATTATATACTTTTAAATTTTGAAAACAAGACTTTGAAAAATGCAACTGAAAACGATGTTTTGACTGATTTTCAAAATTTTCAAAAATAATTGACCTGATGTAGATGCGATGCTTGCTCAACATTTGGGGCGTTCTTCTCTTTATTCGTCTCTCTTGGGTCATCGGTCAAGCTGGCGTATGTAAGGGCCACTTTAAAAAAAAAAGTTTGGACAATAAATTCGAAATTTCGAAAATTTTCACGTTTAAAGAATTTTTTTGCTTAAATAGTCGAAGGGCTCCTTGCCATTACATGGGCCAATGTCACCACATTCATTACCGCCATTTCCATGTCAGCCGTGAGCACCAACGGTCAGATCAAGGGCGGAGGAATCTACTATATGATCTCAAGGTATGTACAGAGCCTTTTTAAAATATGTTGAAAAGAAAAATTCAGTTAAGAAACCAAACTTCGACCTTATGTTGGAAGCTGTTTTGACAATTGGGTTATCGCAAATTAGAGCAATTGAATTTTCAGCTATAAATTTTTTTTTTCGAAATTCAGTCTTTATGAAACTCACTGTACTTTATAATGGTTAAGGTCCCTTGGACCTGAATTCGGAGGAGCGATTGGCCTCTTGTTTACAATTGCCAATTCCGTAGCAGTTGCTCTACACATTGTTGGTTTTTGCGAGTCGATGCTGGACTTGCTCAAAGCCAATGGGATTGAAGGGATTGTTGACGGCGCAGCCAATGACACGCGAATAATTGGCGTCGTGGTTCTAGTTCTGATTCTGATTCTCGTTTTTGTGGGAATGGATTGGGTGACACGGGTAATTAAAAAAGTTGTTTAAAAAAAAAAGTTAAAAATTAAAACAAAATAGCAATTTTTTTTAAATTTGAATTTCCTTGAAAGTATACACTGATATTTTTTTTTCCAAAATCTTTCAAATTTTTTCAGACTCAAATGTTGATGTTGGTTATTCTTATTGCGGCGCAAGTGGATTTTATTGTTGGTAGCATAATCGGTCCCGTTAGTGTCGAAGAGAGGGCAAAGGGCTACATTGGCTATAGCAGTACGTTAACATAATTATGTTAATTAGCAAATAACGTATAAAATCACTAATTAACACAAAACTTAAGTAGTAATTGTCAACCGCTTTAATTAATTACACCTTCATTTGCATATAGTGGAAACGCTCAAGACAAATTTGTACTCTGACTACAGTCAGGGCGTTGGAGACGATACTAAAACGCACGACTTCTTTTCCGTATTTGGCGTTTTCTTTCCGGCTGTAACTGGTATGAAAATTTTCTAATTACATTATTTTGTAATTAGTAAATAATTAAAGTAATTGTAATTATGTGGAGCGTAGTTTTAAAAATTTCAAAGCCGCCAGTGAAATTTTCGATACAAATTTCGTTTTCAATCAATCAATCCAGAATCAATCAATTTGATAATTGGATCAAAATCATTTCAGGAATCGTTGCCGGCGCCAATTTGAGCGGTGATTTGAAAGATCCCGCCACTGCAATCCCCAAGGGAACGCTCCTCGCCATTGCAATAACGTATTTCTCCTACATAACGTACGGCGTCATGCTGGCGGCGACGGCGGTTCGTGAGGCGAGTGGTGACGTGGCCGAGTACATCAACGGCACATACCTCGACTGTCCCACGCCAGAGTCCTGCGCCTTCGGCCTCCTCAGAAGCACTCAGGTGAAAATGACATAATTACCTCTACAAATCCTATGAGTATTACATGTGCAAATTTAATTAGGATTAGTGAAGGTTATGTCCTAAAGAACTTAATCCCTGATATCACGTAACGGACCTTGATCCACTAATTAACTAATTAACGCACTTAAACTTAATTGGAATTAGGTAATGGAGCTCATCTCTTCATGGGGACCACTTATCTACATGGGAGGATTTGCAGCCTCCCTCTCATCAGCCATTGCCTCCCTCGTTGGTGCTCCTCGTGTTCTACAGGTAAAATAATTTAACTAATTAACGGTTGCAATTAAGATTTTTTTTTACCTTTGACCTCTAATTTTAATCAACTTACTTTTAGAATCTTAGAAAAAATCGATTTGATGAACCAGCAATTTTTTTTCGAAAAGCGAAATTTTTATGTTCTAAAAAGTGCTTTTACGAGAGAAGGAAATTGTGTTAACAAAAAAGATAAATTTAATGAGAAATCGACATTTCTATAATTTCTCCTAAATTTTTTTAAACACGAATATGAGAATTTGTGAAAACACGATGCACAGAGAAACAAAAATTTTGAGAAGAGAAAATTTGTTACCAACAACTTTTAGAGGAAAATTTCATACACAAAATAAATGTACAAACAATTCTTTTAGTGCTGCATGCTGGTACCACACTATACACAGCCGATTATTTTTCTGTTTTGAAGACGATTGCTTTCCGGCACTTAAAAAACTCACTGTATATTCAATAGTATGAACAATTTGCAGGCCCTGGCACGTGACAAACTTTACCCCAAATTTGAATTCTTCGCGCCTGGCTACGGAGCCAATAACGACCCTGTTCGGGGCTATGTCTTGGTGTTCTTCATTTCGATGGGTTGTGTTTTGGTGGCAGATCTCAATGCCATTGCTCCTATGTTGTCCAATATTTTCCTGGCAGCTTACTGCCTCATCAACTTCTCATGCTTTCATGCATCAATCACTAAATCACCCGGATGGCGACCGAGCTTCAAATACTACAACGCATGGGTCAGCCTCCTTGGAAGCTTACTCTGCATCATAGCCATGTTTCTCATGGTAAGAGAATCGGAAAAGCTGAGTTATGATAATGTTAGGCTTGAAAACAGGTTGCGTTTTAACTTTGAGCTTGGAAAGAGTTGAGTTTTAATGTTGAGTTTGAAAAAGTTGAGTTTTAAAGTTAATGTTGAAAAAAGTTGAGTTTTAAAGTTGACCTTGAAATAAGTTGAATTAAAAAGAGAGCTAAAATTTAATGTTGAATTTGAAAAAAAAAACAGAGTTTTAAAAAATTTTAACTTGAAAGATATTGAGTGAGTTTTGATGTTGAGCTTGAAAAAAGCTGAATTGAGTTTTATTTTTAAAGTTGCGTTTTAATGTTTAGCTTGAAGGAAGTGGAGTTTTAATGTTGAGCTCAACAATTGAGCTTAAATGTTGAGTATAAAAAAAAGGTTAAGTTTTAATGTTGAGCTCAAAAATTGAGCTTAAATGTTTAGTAGAAAAAGGTTAAGTTTTAATGTTGAGCTTGAAAATAGTTGAGTTTTAAAGTTGAGCATGAAAAGAGTCGAGTTTTGATGTATAGTGGGAAAATAGAGTTTTTAGTATCGAGTTTGAATAACAAAGAAAAAGTTGGATTTTAATGTAAAACTTTGAAGAAGTTGGGTTGTAATGTTGAATATGAAAAATTTGAGTTTTAAGGTTGGGCTATTTAGGTGAATTTAATGTTGAGTATGAAAAAAAAGTTAAGTGGTAACATTGAGTTTGAAAAAATTGAGTTTTGATGTTGAGCTTCAAAGCAAAGTTTCATGCTGACAAGGGAGACTACCATACTGTCGGTCGACCCTGGGTA